>JAKGSA010000079.1:77683-111112 GCA_033558755.1 Philaethria dido | reverse complement strand
TAACGGACGGCAAACGAGCAGAAGGACCACCTGATGGTAAGTGGTTACCTTCGCCCATAGACATCTACAACACCGGAGATGTTGTAGATGCGTTGCCAACCTAGAGGATACTGATGGAAGGGGGGACAATGTCCACTATCGGAACCACCACATTTTGGGGAAAGGATGAGTGGGAAAGGGGAAAATCTGGCTTACATGCCATCGAACCGGAACACATCATTAGATATTTGGCGGTTCGTCTTTGACATGATAGTGGTCGCGAGCCAGTCGGAGGACGAACCTCCTACCACCTAACAAAAAGTTATGCAGTAACACAAAAAAATACACAAATTCATCATCAATAAAGTCGAATTGAACTCCTTTTTTTAAGTCGGCTAAAAATTAACTCCTTCGTCCGCATAATTTTCATAAAATTGAGTAAAAAGAATTTCGTTCACATATAAATATATAGATAAGATATTATGAACAAGAACAAGTAAGTATTGTGTTTATATAATTATATTGCTTACATAAAACGTCGCATGCTTTCCCATGATTAGTTCACGCATCTCGATGATCTTTATCTACCTATTGTCATCTACTTTTTACACAAAAGAAAGGCGAATCACGTACATGTCATTATGAAATGATAATAATCCTCTTTTTCCCGACTTCAAAAAAAAGGAAATTCTCAATTCGTCTTTTTTTACGCATAATTTTTTACTGGGTGAACCGATTTTGATGATTTTATTTTATATGATAGTTGTTTCTGAATGTGGACTATAAAACCTATAAAGCCTGTCTTTTCCCGTTTTCGTAGGAATTTCTAGAAATCCTCTCTTAATCTTCTACACGCCTCAAGAAGCCGATATGCCAAATATTAGCTTCTATGTCCAGTAGTTTCGTGTGTACGTAGTCTGTCAGTCACTTAGCAACGCAAGCGTTTTATGTATATAGAATATTATATAGGTGAAGCAGTTTTAATATTAAAAAAATATATTGTGATAAAAACCGAAACTAAACCTTTCACATACGAGTATGAATCACATTCTGAGTAAAATCTATTTATTTCATTTATTACGGTCAAGTAACGGTCGCGAGGATTTGCAATATAATACACACATGTATTGATTAAAAAAGAAATAATATTATTAATATTTTGCTTTTGAAAAATTTCGTTTGTCCTTAAATTGTTATAATTTAATATCAGATAGATGTTAAATTATTGTGAAATGGTAATCGATGTGTGCCTTACTATATACTTTGGGTGTGGCTTCAAATACCATGGCGAAATATGCTTTTAATTACTTATATTATGCTTAATAATATACCAAATATACCAAAATTGGTGAGAAAAACGGATGTCTGTATTACGCAAAAACTGCTAAATGGATCTAGATGAAACTTTGCAGTAATATAGCCGTTACGTTCGAACAACAAATAAACTACAATTTATTAAGATATATATATAAATATTTAATTTCTTTACTCTACTAATATAACTAATCACTTTTAAACACGTTTAAATCTATTTATACCGGCGTAAGAAGCTAAATTTTTATCATTTTATTAAATGACTATAGTATCAGTAATGTCCTAGCACTGAATCCAGCGAAGGGTGAAAATTTTAGTTAGACAATTAAGGGAAGCCGATGTATATTGAGGGAAGCCGGTACACGATGTCAAGGTATTTCATAATTTCACTATAGAATTTTATCAAGGACTTTTTTAGGTCTATAAGATGTTAGAACTTGTTTCTTTGCAATTTTTTTTTAGGTCTCATACTTGAACTTTGAAAAGTTAGGCAAGCCGTTAGGAATCGAGTTGTATGGACGCCTCGCCACTGTTTATATATTATATTTTTTATTGTGCTTAAAATACATGAGAAAAACTAAATACCTTTTTTAGTTTACAAAGGTGGACTTATCCCTGAAAGAGATCTCTTCCAGTCAACCTGTGGAAATGGATGAGTATGTTACAGGCGGGATTAAAGTACAAAAAAGAAAATAAATGAAAGAAACGAGTTCTGTTGTGAATAATATATTAAGCATGCGCCATTTACGGCGACACAAGTTTGTTGCAACCAGGAAGTGTCATTAAATAAACATAACGTAGTAAACAATGAGAAAACTTAGGCCATAGCGCTTTGAACTGAATGTGATGTGCATTCTGATTTGCCATGCTCGATTTACGAGGTGTTGTAATTTTTGCTGACTATATATGTATATTACGATTGCTACAATGCGTTTGCCTTATGAAATAGTGATAAGCAATCTTTTGTTGCTGTCTTTCAGGTTATATGTGCTAGATAAGGGGAAGGTGTAAATATATTAGTGATTTTTTTTTAACTTCACGCTGTATCAGAGAACCTAGTGTTAAGACACTCCATTCTCTTTCAACATTTCCGTTCCCCACTTTCCGTCAAATTGAGGCATTGCGTGTGGAGTGGAGAAACTCAACGCCGCGCTTTGGCTTTTGCGCTTAGTGAATGATAATTATAATCATATGTTTATTTCTCTATCTTCATTTCTCTGCTTTGGTATATGACAAAACATGTACCGTTTAGTTCCACTACTTAACACGCATTGTCTCTAATTCGAGAGGAAGGCAGACAACGGAGTGTCTGGACACGTTCGTTTGGCTACCCTGTTATGCGGGATAAAGCGTGAAGCAGCTGTGCTATGTAGAAATATATAAAATCAAAATATAGGATTAGATGTAAGGTATTTACTGGGATAAGAGCATGACCGCTATGTTGTAAGACATGACTGATTCGTTCTTGTCTCTCATGGCTATCTTAAGTATCCACAATGCTTCTATCGTTGCCTCGATAACTTTCTGAATTTATTTACTTATAAACTAAAATTTGTGCAATTAGCAAGATGTTTTCAAATTTGGTTAGCTAGAGAGAGGAGTATGGACAATGGACGCAAGTGATAATGCATTTCAAAGTTTATTCTAAGGTAAGATTTGGTATGCGAGCTTCCAACTAACTTACCGAGTTCCTCCATCTGCATTGCAATTTACTTTGCACAGTGAACTTATGGAATGCTTAGGATTTTCTTCTCATCTCTTATGCAAATATCCTTTGAGGTAGAAAAACATTACGGTATCTCGGTAACGTTATAGTACTAAGACTAATCTAGTAAATATTCTATCCAGCTCTGTTTTAATTACAATCTTATAAGGTAGCGATCACATGTGAGATCACGTTCCTTTTATTTATTCCATCAGGTGTTCTTCATACATTACTTATAAGGGATAACAGTTAGATTGAGAATTGTAATTATAAAGGGAGCTAAGTTAAATATAACTTAAATACCCTAAAAGCTTGTTGTGGCGCAGAGGCACAAGCCTGCGACTTTAAACGCAAACAACAACACAAAATAGGTTTTGGATTCGATTCCCACTCCAGGAAATGAAAATATTAAATATTTATTATAATTGATTAATATGAATATTTTCATTTGCTCACTCTGGTAACCAGGCAAAGCAAGGAATTGAATTCAGCCACTCAGAACGCAATGCCTCAATTGTGCGGAAAGCGGGGAACTGACGTCTTAAGAAAATGGAGTGTCTTAACACTAGGTTCTCAGGTTCCCTTTGCTTACCCTGCTATGTGCGGCAGCGTGAAGCTAAAAAAAACACAATTTGTTAGAGTGGGTCCACTAATATCTGTCATTTCTTGTTCCTGTTACACCATTTTTTTTGACAGAGTATGGAGTGGCGGATATCAACGCTGTATCTCGTCACCTGTCTCTGAACGCTGTATATTCACAATATTTTTCAACACAATTTAATGTGATGCATTTTCGTTACACTAAGTTTCAATCGAGAATGATTCTAAGCAAGTTTTACTTAAAAATATTAATTTTCTTCATAAATAAACAGAATGTAGTAACATTGACTGCGGAACAAACCATATAATTTTGTTAAACTAAAAACACCTGCCGATGTTGTCATTTAAAATTGCAGGTGCTAAACTTGTTGGGGGTCGATACTAATAATAAGAATTTCGTTTTGCCAGCTTTTGAATAAAAATGTGTGTATAATTAAGATTTTAGAAAAAAAAACGCCTGTCGTGGCGCAGAGGTACACGCGTGCTACTGTAAACCCGATAGGTTGTGGGGTCGATTCCTACTCCAGGAAATTAAGTATTTTCATTTTCTAGGCTTGGTAACAAGACAAAGCGCAGCGTTGAGTTCCGCCACTCAACACGCAATACCTCAATTCGGCGGAAAGTGGGGAACGGAATTGTTGAAAGAGAACGGAGTGTCTTAACACTAGGTTCTCTGGTTTCCTCTGCCTACTCTGCTATATGTGGGATACAGCGTGAAGTTTTGAAAACCTCCCCCTTCTTAGGTCAGTCGGTTAATAAAGCCACGATGTTGACGAACACTAGTATAAAATATTTATTTTAAAAGAAATAACATTCGACATTAATGAGTATACTATCAATGAACTAGGCACATAAAACCGTATAAAGATTCTAGGCGAAAGGGCAAGGAGGCGTAAGGTTATATGAGATATTGACCCTCACTTATCTTACTACGGTTGTTTAAACCACAAGTGAATGTGCTTATAATTATATAAAATTATATGTAAATATAATAAAAAAATAAAAACAAATTTTCCAATTCAAATAAGAAAGGGGGCGATAATAGTAGATTCAAATCCAATCTGCCTTGGACACCTTTTCTTTTTTTTTAGCTTCACGCTGTATCCCGCATATAGCAGGGTAGCCAGAGGGAACCTGAGAACCTAGTGTTAAGACACTCCGTTCTCTTTCAACAATTCCGTTTCTCACTTTCCTTGACTTGGACACGGGGCCTAAAATTTGAAAATAAAAAAAATCTGCGTAAAATTTATTTCTCAGCAACTCAAAAAAGTTTTTGCTTTATTCTAAACGGGGTAGTCAAAGAGAACGTAGCACCGTACCTACGGTCTATGCTCATTTGTTTCACCTCATCCACAGTCGTCAACCTCTTCATATATATCATACATTTTAAGTAGTTTTGTTCCAGAAAAATGGTCATTATATTCTTGAAGTTAAACTGGGGCTCTTGTTAAAAATCTTGTTCACTTACTTACTTAACTTCACGCTTTATACCTAGCGGGGTAGTCAGAGTTCCGGAGCGTCAAACGCTACGGTCCCCGCATACCTCTTTCGCCTCGTCCCCAGTCATTAACCTCTTCATGCATGCCCTCCGGGGGGGCCTCATGCTTTTTATGTGACCTTCCTCCAGTATCATTGATACTGTGTTATCGAAGGTCAACCCCTTACCTCTCTTGCCGCTCTCCTTCACAATATAGAGATTATATTTAATGCAGAAAGAAACGTGGAAAATGTCCCGATTTCATAATAAACAACAGCTGTCAGCTTAGATTAATCGCTTAATACATATGTACCTAGCTTAGACACACATAAACCTAACCCCATAAACTTTTATTACAGTGACTCATTTTACGATTCTTTTACGGTCACTCAATATTATACTGGACATAATGACTTATTTCAGATAATTAAATTAAACTGCACCTAAATATGTTATTTGTTGTTCTTTTTGTTATTGTTCATGCTAAATAAAAGTAAGTAAAAAAAAAGAATTATGGTCTAGGTACTGTAGTCTAGGAGTCGGCGAGTTTTCTAAAACAATTTTTTAAAAACGCAAATAATCCTATTAGAGCGTATAAGGCAATATTACAGATCAGAATTGTAAAATTTAGTATTTTCATTTCTTGGGATCGGTAACAAGGCAAAGCGCGGCGTTGAGTTCCGCCACTCAACATGCAATGCCTCAATTCGGCGGAACGTGGGGAACGGAATTGTTGAAAGAGGTTGGAGTGTCTTAACACTAGGTTCTCTGGTTCCCTCCTACCCTCCCTACCCTGCTATATGCGGGTTACAGCGTGAAATTAAAAAAAAAAGACAGATCAGAATTATTTACAGTTACACTATAAAGAAACTCTATGGTCTTCATTTCACAAATATACTAGATACTCATCGTTATATTATGGCCAAATTACACAAAATCAGTTCAGTTCTTTAATTATGGCACTTGAAATATGCCAGTTGAGCGAAATTACATAAAACCTATATTTAAATAGCCCATATGTTATTTCGATATGTTTGTTATATTACTGTAGTTTCATCAAGATCGGTTCAGCAGGTTTTGTTTCAGTAGCAGACAACCATCCATAGTCACAAATTTTCTTATTTATAATATTAAAAGGAATTTCAATAAAAAAATTGAACCCACACCTATCGCCTACAACGAATAATAAGGGTTATTTAATTATTACTTAGCTTGATATATAGCAGCTGCAAGG
The DNA here is from genome assembly GCA_033558755.1 of Philaethria dido. NCBI lineage: Eukaryota > Metazoa > Arthropoda > Insecta > Lepidoptera > Nymphalidae > Philaethria > Philaethria dido. The sequence continues at coordinate 104,803 of JAKGSA010000079.1, read as the reverse complement.
TCAAAGATCGCCCTTACTTCCGCCTTAAGCTACTTAACACCAGCCTTGCGTAACACTGTGAAATAATTCGTAGGGCAGGACCTTGTCCCAAATATCATTTTATTATTAATTAAGTTAACTACCAACGTAAATGATCAAATGAGTCACTATATGTACCAAATATAATTTATTTCCAGTAGTTTTTATCTGTGGCGTATCTGTAAGTACTTCAAAATAAGGAATCAAAAGAGAACGACGCCTGTCGTGGCGCAGAGGCACAAGCGTGCGACTGTAAACGCGACAGATTGTGGGTACGATTCCCACTCCAGGACATGGAATCTTTCATTTCCTGGGTTTGGTAACAAGGCAAAGCGCGGCGTTGTGTTTCGCCACTTAGCACGCAATGCCTCGGAGCTCAGCGTTTGGAAGTTAGTATATATTTTATAACCAGAAATTCTTGTGACGGCGCAGTGCGACGACGTCGGACTACAAACGTGATTGGTTGTGGGTTCCATTTCCATTCAAGGGAATGATTATATTCAAAATAATTTTCATTTCTCATCTCTCTGACTACCCTGCTATGTAGTATAAAGCTTGAAGCAACTCTTTTAGAAATGCTTGAACTACAGTGACTGGACTTTTACGAATGTTTTTTGCGGACACGGTCAAGGAACTTTGTCTTACACCCGTTATTTTTAATTAACAACTGTTTTTGTATTTTTTGTATTATGCAGGTAGGTCGTAGATTGCTCTGAAATGAGCATTAGTTTTCCGCTTGTCGCTGTACTATTATTAATACATACATAGCTTCACGCTGTATCCCGCATATAGCAGGGTAGGCAGAGGGAACCTAGTGTTAAGTAAGACACTCAGTTCCCCACTATTATTAATATTAAAAGACAATTACAATTAATTTTAGGCATAGTTTTTTAAGCAAAAAGTTGATATGTTTTCATATTAATACGTTGGAATTACACTAAATTAGTAAAATAAATATTACACACAGTAACATGTATATGACACATACACTTTTGTATGACGCGCGTCTTCAGATCCACTAGTTTAAGAGGACTTTAAGTAGAATTAAATGCTACGATATATGTGTTTCACTTTAACTAGCTGTTACCCGCGACTTCGCTCACTTGGTCAATGGCAATCTATACTACATAAAATAGTGTATAGTAAGGTTGTTAGATTTTCAAATTATGAGGTAACTAGATTTTATAACTCAATCTAAAAAATTAAATATATCAAATATATTTAGTATTTCCTCATTCTGATCCCAAGGCTAAGCGCGGCGTTGAGTTTCGCCACTCTCCAATGCCTCAGTTCGGCGGAAAGTTGGACACAGAAGTGTTAAAAGAGAACAGAGTAAGAGTTGTAACACTAGGTTCTCTGGTTCCTTCTGTCTACCCTGCTATATGCGGGATACAGCGTGAAGTTAAAAAAATATCTATAACCACCGTGAAACTAATCTATGTTACACATTCCATCAAATTGCGACGCAATGATTCCACTTATCTTTATCATTTGCCTTTCAAAACAACTACATAATAACACTTAAAATCTATTTCTAAAGCACTTACTTGTAATATTTTATAAATAATAATTACATAATTCTCAATGTCTTACGTAATTAATATGCGTTTATAGAGAGGTAGGAACGTGACACCGACCGCACCGCGTACAGTTTTGCTGTTTTCTTTGATTATATTATATTTTATAGCAACTTTGTAAGTTGGACCATGGTTGTGGGTTCAATTCTTGTTCGAGGAATTTTTTAGCCGACTTAAAAAAAGGAGGATATCATTTTGATTGTATGTTTAATGTATGGTACCGCGTAACTTTTTCCGGATGAATCAATTTTGATGAATCTTTTTTTTATGATAGATAATGATTCTGATGTGGTCCCATTAAAATTTAGTTAAGATCTGACGAGTAGTTTTTGGGTTTTCACAATAATGTTAGTTTTTAGTGCTATGGAAGTCGGTTAACTTTTTTTTTGTTACAATTAAAGACATCAAGTATTTATACGGTTTTCATTCCATGGTTTGGTTATATTTAAAAAATGAGAGGTTAGCCACCGTCGTTTTAAGCTTTTAACTACGGAAGTAGGGAATTCGAAGTAGAGCTTCTAAGCCGGTTGATAGTATAAGAATGACAATATTAAGATTTTTGTTTAATTTAATTTGTTAAAAACTTTTTGTAATATCTATTTGAATAAAGAGTATTTTGCATATACAACGGAATCATAAATATTCATCTTTTTTTTTTACGTTTAAAGTTCTATAATTTTAGCTGATATATTTCACTTTTACGTGACCTAGCAAAATAAATTTTATTAAATTGCACTCTCGAAAGCTATTAAAAGTATTATTTTCGCAATATATCTTTTGTTATATTAATTAACCTTAAACTAACCTTGTTTTCATATATTTAAGTAAATGATCGTTTTCAATTCAATCAAGTTCTTCTACGTTCTATGGATATGACGTACAAAAATATAAAATATTATAATGAAATATATATCTTTTAGCTTCACGCAGTATCCCGCCCATAGCAGGGTAGGCAGAGGGAACCTTAGAACCTAGTGTTAAGACACTCCGTTCCCCAATTTCCCCCGAATTGAGGCATTCCGTGCTAAGTGGAATATTTGAAATATCTTTATTGAATGAAATGTTTTTACATAATAAAAACTTTTTAGGTGTAAGTTTTAGGACAAAGAATAAAGAATGACGCTATTGGTTGTGGGTTCCATTCCCATTCGAGGGACATATTATATTTATATTATTATCATTTCTCTGCTCTGAGAAAAATACTAGTAAAACGAAATACGGCGCGGAATTCCGGGACGAAATATAGAGTGCCTTGAAGTTGGCTGTGGTGTTTTGGCACTAAGTTCTCTCAGTCCACACCGCTATACGAAAAAAAAGGGTTTTGCGAGAAGCGTTAAGAAAAGTACGTTTGCATCACTGCCGAGGCATTCATACAACACGGTTCCCACCGGCTTTCCTAACTTTTCATGTGGAGGATGTTTATAATGAAGTTTGCAAAAAAAAACAAAGTCAAGCAAGAAGAGCTAAAAAAAAATCATCGCCAAAATTCGATAGTGAAATCACTAAATACCTTTACTTCCTATATCGGCTTCCCTAAATAAACCGGCTTCTTTAAATATACATCGGCTTCTTTAAATTCTAGGATTGCCTAAATAAAATTTTCACTTACTTATACTTCTATAAAATAGTCACTTTCGAGTTTCGACAGAATTTTTTTTTACAAAAATTAACTTATAAATTTGATCCCAAACCAAAAATACCGATTAAGCATACAACTACTGTACCACAAAGGCACACAGTTCATTATCCTAGGAAGCCCCTGACATCCTCATAAGGTTTCGGTCCTCAATATCACGCGCCGGTCACTTATATAATAGATATAAGTGTTAATTTTCCTCTGCGAAATATTCAAGTGACAACACTAAGTATGATGTGATTAGTAAATGATTATGAGGAAAACGTGTTGTGATATAACCATGATAGTGATAAGAATTGTTATTTAATATATAGTAGTTTAGAAACTTGCTTATTATTTAAATTGTATGTACATATATTTTGTTTATAATTCAAACGTAACATAAAATATAGCTTTCTGGTGTTGTGTATATAAAAGAAATATTTTATACTTGAATAACTTAGCTTAACGCTTTATACTATCCCTAGTGGGGAAGTCATAGAAGGGAAGAATAGAGATAATAGAACGCATGACCCCTGCATACTTCTTTCGCCTCGTCCACAGTCATTAACCTCTTCATACATGCTCTCCGGGGGGTCCTCTCGCGTTTTACGTGATCGTCCTCCAGTATCATCGATATTCTGTTCTTAAAAGCCAAATAACGTCTTCCCCTGACACTCTCTTACTCACATTTGCTTTTATATACCTTTCTTACCATTCATTTAACACTCATTCTCTCGACGTGTCCAAATCACTTAAGCAAGTTTTTCTTCACTTCGGAATAATAAGTATATTTTCCAAAAAATAAAAACCAGTCAAAAAATTTGCATTAACTTTTATTACAAACTTCTGTTTTTAACAAAATGGTATGACGTGATATCAATATATATCACAAAAGTTAATTATTCAGTATTGTGACCAAAATTGGCGTCACACGGAACTATTTTTTACGATACACGCGTAGGTTGTCATAGACACGATGACCAAACACAGAACACCACGAAATTCAATGATAACATCTTTTATATAAAAATATACCATGTACTTACTGCATATCATTATAATTGTAATCAACTTCATTAAATTCTCAATTCGTCTGTATTTTTTTATTATAGCATATTTTTTTACTGAATGAACCACGATTGATAATTCTATTTTTTTTTAACTTCACGCTGTATTCCGCATGTAGCGGGGTAGGCAGAGGGAACCAGAGAACCTAGTGTTAAGACACTTCATTCTCTTTCAACAATTCCGTTCCCCACTTTCCGCCGAATTGAGGCATTGCGTGTTGAGTGGCGGAACTCAACGCCGCGCTTTGCCTTGTTACCAAACCCAAGAAATGAAAATACTAAATTTTACATTTCCTGGAGTGGGAATCGAACCCACAGCCTGTCGCGTTTACATTCGCATGCTCGTGCCTCTGTGCCACGACAGCCTCCAAAAGACGCCACGAAATGAAATAAAAATAGATAAAAAAAAATACAATAACTGTTCCTGATGTCGTCCCATTTAAATTTCGTTAAGATCGAAGGAGTATTTGAAATCTGTTTTCTTTTTCTTTGTTAAAAATTCTCAATTATACTAATGATTATTTTTTCGCTCTGATATGAATAAAGTGCGGCGTTGAGTTCCGCCATTTAACACGCAATGTCTGGACTGTAGAAATAGGAGAACGGAGTGTTTTAACACTAAGTCTCTAACTATCCTGCTATGCAGGAAAAACGTGTATTAGTACTAAATATAATTTCCATTAATACAAGGCTAACGCATATTATAGGAAAATGTAATCTGAACCAATTAAATAATGAAGTTATTAGATTTTCCTTGTATATTAATAGGCCAAAGGTATCTGAATGTTATCAAGATTGGTTGTGGATTCGATTCTCAGTCGGGGTAAAGATTACGAATATATTTTAATAATCATTTTTCGTTCCCTCTCAAGAGAACGGAGTGTCTTGATATAAGGTTCTCATGTTCTCTCTGCCTAACCTGCTACATAGCAGCGTGCGGGATACAGCGTGAATGAAGCAAAACAATAAAAAAAGAAAAAAAAATCATTTTTCTGCTCTAGTCAGAAAGAAGAGAAGAGAAGAAAGCAGCGTGTTGAGTTCGACCACTTAACATGCTTTGCTTAATATTTGGAAGGAAAGACGAGCGGAGTGTCTTAACACTAGGTTCTCTCTGACCCTCTTAAGGATAAAGCTTAAAGGTGCTTTAAAGTATGTTAATAATTACTTACCACTCACTTTTTGTAAGTGATGAATAAGAATTGTTAGTCGAAGCGTGGGTACCTTGACATGTGCCATATTACTACATTATATCGACTTCTTTGATCTTGTATAGTAAGGGACTTTGCTTTTAATATAAGGTAAAATACCCAAGTCTTTATAGTGCCCACAAAATTAAACTTCAGATATATATACGAATATGTAAATTATGAAGGCAATTTTTCTTAGCTTCTCGCTGTATTCCGCACATATCAGGGTAGGCAGAGGGAAATAGAGAAGCTAGTGTTAAGACACTCCTTTTTTTAATGTTTCCGTTCCCCACTTTCTGCCATATTTAGGCATTGCGTGCTGAGTGCTGGAACTCAACGCTGCCTTTGCCTTGTTACCAGAGCGAGGAATTGAAAGTACTAAATATGAATTATTATAAATAATAAATATGAAATATTATGAATATTTTTATACTCTAGAGTGGAAATCGAACTCACAACCTGTCGCGTTTACAGTCGCACACTTGTGCCTCTGCACCACGACTGGCCTGAATGAATGAAATAGAGACAATGAGACCATATAATCTTTCATATATCTAGGCTATGAAACTGTGAGGGGACGGGGTTAGAATACAATTTTAGATTTCCATAGGCCAAGGTAACCACTTACCATCAGGTGGTCCTTCAGGTTATTTGCCATCCTTTGTCAATAGAAAAAAAACCTAGGCTAGGCTAGACCAGTCTAGACTAGACTAGGTTAGACTATATAATCAGAAATGTCAATTATATTCTAATGCTCATAAACAATACATGTTATATAAAAAGTTTTTACATAAGAATGTTCCGCGAAGCACTTAAGTATGTACATAACTCGGAATTGTCCTTTAGAATGGCAAGAATTTTATTTATACTATCAATGTTTTTTGTTTAATTAAATAACAGGAAAATTGAGAAAATCTTTGTGAAGGAATGACAATTGGATGAGGAAGTGATACAGTTAATAGAAAAGGCAGCGTTTTATACTGCAGAAAAGGATAGATAGGAGAGAACATAGTGTCCATACACTCCTTTCGCCTCTTTTCGTCCAAATTGACGACATTGCGTTTAAAGTATCTTTTAATTTATTCACCGACATCAAGAAAAGGATATTTTTTATGAGTTTTAACGCATATTTTTTTACTGGGTATACCAATTTTGATGATTCTTTTCCCTATATTATAGCTAGAGCTTCTGGTGTGATCCCATTTAAATTTAGTAACGATCTGACAAGTAGTTTTTGAGTAATTCGTAATAATTTCACTTTTTAGTGCATTGTATTTGATATCGGTTTTCTTTTATTGTTAAAATCTTAATTATAATACCGCCACTCAGAATGCAATGCCTCAATTTGGCGGAAAGTGGAAAACGGTAATATTACATGAGAACGGAGTGTCTTAACACTAGGTTCTCAGGTTCTCTCTGCCTACCCTGCTATGTGCAGGATATAGCGTGAAGCTAAAAAAATGTTATATATTTAGAATTAACAAGTTACGCAAAAACACATAGCAACCCATTAAGTAAAACGAACGCGTAAGATAAACGTTTTAGATCTAAAATTGGACATAAAGAGCCTGAGAAGGCTGCAAAACTTGAAGCAGACTCACCATACAACTTCTGTTCCAAAAATAGCTTTCAACTAACGGTGCGTGCACAATTACGTACACATTTCTCCTCTTGGAGATCGTAATTTGTACCTTGGTAAAGTAAAGTAGAATGGATTTTCGATTGTACATGTTAAAACAAAAAGTTGATTGCTTCACGATTTTTGGAGTTGTTTGTCTGTTGATGTCGTCCTTGGAAGGGGAAATGATTTCGAAGAATTCTTTTTTGATTATTTTTTAATGACACGAAAAAGTTTTGAAAAGGATAACAACAAACTTAAATGATATGGATTTTTGAATGGAATTAAGGAAAGTCGTTTAAAATATATAAGTTTAGACACTTATGCCTATATCCGTGACCAGGTGTGATTAAGTTGACAAGTTGAAAATAAAAATTTTTCAAGACATTAATTTTTAAGTTAAGTCTTACCTGAAACTTTCTGTTTTTTTTAATATTATTATTTATTTATTTAAATATTTTTCACGTGAAAGTGTTAGATTTGGTTCAATTAGTACATTCACGCTATAAATAAAATAAATCGTAATTTTGTATTGATATTTAAAAACAATTGTATATGAAAATTGATTTATTAACCTATTTACGTCTAGTGATAATATTGTGACCAAAAAGCAAAACTTCTATAAATTGTAGCTTTTGTGCTATTGATTTACCGTAAAGTGTCAATCTCTCGTTCGGTAGTTTTAGTATGAAAGAGTAACAAACATTAATTCATCCTCACAAACTTTTACAAGTATAATCTATATTTAAATACGTGAAGCAAAACTTTGGATCCCTTTTTACGAAAATTGCGCGGACGGAGGAGCATGAAACTTGGTACACTTATAGTTTATATAGAGAAGGAGCGCAGAATGCAAATATTTTTTTTAAATAATGCTGAAAAAATATTAAATTAATAAAATAAATATTACACACACTACCATAATTTGACATCCATGTTTATACAAAGTGACGTATACATTACTAAAGACAACGCGTTGTTAACGCGTCAACGGGGACGCTAGTATCAGTAAAATATTGTTTTAAAAAATTCAACGTATGAGGGTATGAACATATTTACGATGAAACATTTTCTTCTCAATATAATTATGTTTTAACGACTTTAATAATTACTCTAATGATTATATCACGAAGCGTTATATAAGAGCAAAACAATATTAAATAAATACCAGACTGTTATTGGTACAAATTCTTCTAACGAGAAAAACATATACGTAGGTTGTTAAAGGAAAGACATATACGTAGGTAAAGAAAAACATATACGTAGGTTGTTAAAAATATATTTAATTAGTATTTTAAAACTAGTCAGTCGCAAAAACTATTCTCTGTAAATACTTTTATTATAATTAAGATTTTAATAAAAACGAAAAACGACGTCAAATAAAATGCACTAATAAATAAATTATTACGAATAACTCAAAAACTACTTGTCAGATCGTTACTAAATTTAAATGGGATCGTATAGAAGCACTAGCACTAATATAGGGAAAAGAATCATCAAAATTGCTTTACCAAGTAAAAAATTATCCGGTAAATCTCATAAAATACAGTAGAATTGGGAACGTCTTCCTTCTTGAAATCGGTGAATAAATTAAGAATTTTTTTCCCATATAACAGTTTAAGCAAAATGTATGTTAGTTCTGCTATCAAAAAATCGTATCTTTTTTCCTCTCCACTTGAAAATATAGTGTGTTGAGAGACGGAACTCAACACCGCGATTTGTCTTTCCAGGAAAAAATAAAATTTACCAGAGGTAAAATAAATATATTGTATAAGTGTAATTGATTGGGAATCGAACTTACAACCATACTTACGTTGTACCACTGTACTTCAATGGTTATAATTATTAACAACAAATATAATATCAATATCGTTTTATTTGGATTCAGATATACCAAAGATAAGATTGACAAATTACTTAGTTGACCTCTTCCACTTTAGTAAAATGTCGTTGTGTTTCTTGTGAAGACATCATTCCTATATTACCTTTAACGTACATACATACATACATACATACATAGATACATAGGTTCACGCTGTATCCCACACATAGCAGAGTAGGCAGAGGGAACCTAGCGTTAAGACACACCGTTCTCTACTTTTCGCCGAATTGAGGCATAGCGTGCTGTGTGGCGGAACTTGACGCTGCGCTTTGCCTTGTTACCAAACCCAGGAAATGAATAATTCCATTTCCTGGAGTGGGAATCGAACCCACAACCTGTGGCGTTTACAGACGCACGCTTGTGCACGCTTTATCCAGCATATTAGAGAAATCAGACTGACCATAGTGACGAGACACTCCGTTTTCCACTTTTATGTTTTATTTTTTAAAATATAAAGTGAAATCGTGTTAATGAATTAAGTTTATAATAGATTAGACGAATTGAATACATATATACATATTATGAAGATAAAAACAAGGACAAGTATTTGCGCAAGTATTTAACGAAATATTTCGCGAAGTTTTCGCTTTCAAGAAATACCGATGAGTTGTGGGAAACGGGACGACCTCTAGATTTATCTTAATGATGACATTTTCACGTGAAGTCCTTTGTTCGAGTCATTTTGTGGTTTCTTATTAATTTGTCATGTTATACATATAACAGTCATAATAAAATTGCCTCTTTGTTCACTCTACATACATACATACATACATAGCTTCACGCTGTATTCCGCATATAGCAGGGTAGGCAGAGGGAACCTAGTGTTAAGTTCTCCACTTTCCTTTGTTCACTCTAATTTTATTTAGAAATATTTTTTTTTTAAGTTCGCGCTGTATCCATGCAAATAGCGGGGTAGGCAGAGGAAACCAGAGAATCTAGTGTTAGACACTCCATTCACTTTCAACATTTCCGTTCCCCACTTTCCTCCAAATTGAGGCATTGCGTGTTGAGTGATGGAACTCAATGCCGCGCTTTGCCTTGTTACCAAACCCCAAATGAAAATACTAAATTTTACATTTCCTGGAGTGGGAATCGAACCCACACCTGTCACGTTTTCAGTCGCACGCCTCTGCGCCACGACAGGCGTTATTTATTATAACTTTACTGGGTCAACCAATTTTGATGATTCTTTTTTTATATGATAGATCTAATGTGATGTTTTCACCACTTAAATTTAGTTAAGGTCTGAACAGTAGTTTTTGAGTTATTCGTAATAACGGTTGTTTTTTTATTTGAAGTCGATTATCTCTATTTGTAATTTTAAAGGTTAATGTTTCTACCAATATTGATATTTTTTTATTATGTGGCCGTGCTTTTGATGGAACTACAATCTAAGCTTAGTTAAGATTTGAAAAGCAGTTTTTGAGTTATTCGTAATAATGTTACTTGTAATAAATTTTATTTGAAATCAGTTTTTCTTTTTTGTTAAATTTTCATTTACTTCGATTTATATATTTGATATCATAACTTAATTTAATTTTCTGAGTTTGGTAACAAGGCAAAGCGCGGCGTTGAGTTCCGCCACTCAGCACGCAATGCCTCAATTTGGCGGCGGGGAACGAAGTGTCTTAACATTAGGTTCACTCTGCCTACCCTGCTATATGCGGGATACTGCGTGAAGCTAAGTATGTATGAATGTAACTTAATTTCTTAGATATCCTAGATATCTATCCAATTAATAAAACCAAACAAATATCAATTTTATCAATAATCTTGTTAACATTACAATATGGCACTTCAAATATTCTAGAACTTATAAACTTTGTTATTTCCTCATCAAGTACTATATATATAGATGTATATATACACGCCTTACTTACTAGTTACTTGTTAATAGGCTACAATAGATTACGTAAATATTATGAAATTGGCCCACATATTAGGGTTGGCATTTGTCTGGTTTAGCCAAAAATATTTGGCTTTTTTAATAATTACATGTCTGTCCTATCCTTTTGTTAGGCTTATTATGTAAAAGTACGAGGAACTTGCGCACGCTCGACGGTCGCAAGTCTAGGTTCGAATCCCGTAGGAAGTTTTTGCGACCGATGATTTCACAGGGACTGAGTACTCTCTCTTATCCCTCCAGTGTCGCTGTAAAGATTGAGTCGATGCAATGCTGTTGGCAGAACTTCCATCTAATCGTCAAAAAAAGCAAGAAACAGGGTAGACTTTAGGCAACGTCATTTATATAAGTTTATATGAAATTCAGTGGCGTCATATGTTTTTTTTTAGAAATCAGAGTGTCAAATATGCGTCTATACTTATTTCATCCGGTTTAATACACAGGTAACCTGATAAACATTACGTATGTCCTGATTAATAAAGCAAACCTCACAAAAGTTACGTATGTACGTTTTTTAGCTTCACGCTGTAACCCGCATATAGCAGGGTAGGTAGAAGGAACCTGAGAGCGACGTATATCCGGATAAAAAATGAAAATAAATACCTGATAAAAGTTACGTAGCTATTTGTATCTCCGTCCTCCACTTCCCGCCGTCACGGACCTGGCGTGCTGGGTGGCGGTCCCCAACGCCGTAGCTATAGCGTTTAGCGCTCCGTTGTCTCTGACTACCCCGCTAGGGATAAAGCGTGAAGTTAGGTAGGTAGGTAGGTAAAAGTTACGTATATGTAAAATCTGGCTTTTACGGCAAAACGTTCGGCCTAATAACATTTTGCCGAAGTCAGGTTTATTTTTGACAAGATGACAACCCTACGCTCGTGCTCTATGGATTTAAGAGCTATATAAATTCAATGCATGTATTTTTCGGCACCACATAATAGGTTGAGTAATTGTATCGTATTAAAACGTTCTTCTGATGGCGCTTAGCACATGCATTGCATATGTTAGACGCTTTTACTTTGCTTGCGTATTTATTTTGGCTTCAGGCTTTTATTTCACATATCAGTAGATAGAGAGTAGTGACCTAGTGTCAAGACATTCCTTTCTTCTTTACGGGTTGACTCTGAATTCGACACATTGAGTATTGAGTGGCTGAACTCAACGCTGCGCTTAGTCTTATTAGAGAGTGGAGCATTAGAATAGTTTAAATATAGTCATTCCTTGACTGAAAATTGACCCCACAAACAATCACATTTACAGTTAGACGTTACCCCACTGCGTCACGATAGCCTTTTTTTATGGATAACGGATGGTTACCTTCACCCATGGACATCCACAATGCCAGAGATGTTGTAGATGCGTTGCCGACCTAGAGGATACAGATGGAAGGTGGTGACAATGTAGTAGTCCGCTATCGGAACCACCACATTATGTCATCGAACCGGAACATATCATTAGATATTTGGTGGTTCGTCTTTGACATGATAGTGGTCGCGAGCTAGACGGAGAAAGAACCTCCTACCACCGAACTACTGGGATACCCGCCTTTTACAGGACGCTACCCAGCGGCGGAGGGGGAATTGTATACTAACCCCGTCCCCTCACAGGAAAACCTTTTCTTATATAATTTAACAATAAAAAAATATTTCTTTTAGAGCTTATAATTTCTTTTATTTAAAGTATTGTTATTACTTATTGACATTAAATCCTTTAGTACTTAATTAACGTCTCCGAGTTCATTTTTTATAGTTAAATTTTTGTAATCTATCTATTTTGCGTCACGTATTCATTTTTTATTTCCAAGAACATAAATGAATACTTGGCAAATATTTAGTTTATTAATTATGTTGACATTCGAGTTTACGCTTTACATAAGTTTATTTCTGTAATGTTCTTAAAATAGACCTTTGTTTTATTTTCACAGGTTCTAGTGTTTCTTCGAATCCGATTTTTAAACCATTTTCGAGCGGAAAAAAATGAATTGAATCAATCTTTGTACACATATTCTTAAAGGTATGAAAATACATAAGTTATTAGACATATGAAACTTTATATTAAAAAATATATATAAAAAAAATGGTAGACATGAATGTTTGTCAAAAAATTTGAAAATCTAGCTACTTCAAAGCATTCAAATGAACGCTTATACGCACTATACACTATAGGATGTAGTATGGACTGCCATTGACCACGCGAGCGAAGCCGCGGGTAGCAGCTAGCACCGATATTAATGTTCTAGTGTTTACTTATGTTATGCAATAGAAGCTATAAAGATGTAATTTCTTGACGCCATTGTGACGTTTTATCAATATAATGGTTTGAGTTCAACTTCCATAAGGAAAATGTAAACTACGTACTTTGTAAGATAAGGCGCGGCGTTAAATTCCGACATTTAGTTCAGTATGCCGTGTAAGACAGAGATGGGAAGTTGAGAACGGAGTGAAATTAGGTTCTCTCTGCTTGCTATATGCCAGAGATGTATAACAGTAACTTATATGGGAAACTAGATACATACTCGTACATACATAGGTTCGCGCTATATCCCGCATATAGTAGGGTAGGCAGACCGAATTTAGGCATTGCGTGCTGAGTGGCGGAACTCAACGCCGCGCTTTTGCCTTGTTACCAGCCCTGGAAATAATAAAATCTATTTCCTGGTGTAGGCATCGAACCCTCAACCTGTCGCGTTTACAGTCGCACGCTTGTGCCTCTGCGCCACGATAGGCGTGCTATATATATCGTTATATTATTGTCGTATTAAACAAAATCTTTATAAATTATAGCCCATGTATTGTTCTGAGGTATAAAACTATTTTACTGTAAAGTTTCATCAGGATACATTCAGTAGATTTTCGTGAAAGATTAACAATATCCATTCTCTTAAACTTATAGATAGTCATTTTACTCGTACTTTTAGACCAAGTCTTTTTTTATCCAACGCGCAATATTTTGTAAATTGACCGCATATAAATTATACGATTGGCGGCGTTGTGATCCACCACTTAGCACGCAATGTTTCGAATTCGGACGAAAAGCGGCGAACAGTGTCTCTACACTTGGCTCGTTCTGACTACTTTCCAGTGGCGAGGCGTCCATACAACTCGATTCCCACCGGCTTGCCTAACTTTTCAAAGTACAAGTATGAGACCTATAAAAACGCTGGCCAGGAAAATGTGGAGCTCGATAAAACAAAGTCAAACTAGGTGTGAGAGCTAAAAAAGGTCGTCAGGAAAATTTTGGGCATAAAATTGCAAAAAAACAAGCTCTGACATCTTATAGACCTAAAACAAGGGTCATCCCCAAAATTGTATAGTGAAATTACGAAATACCTTGACATCCTGTACCGATTTCCCTAAATATACCGGCTTCCCTAAAAATTACCGGCTTTCCTTAATTTACCGGCTTGCCTAACTAAAATTTTCAGCCCTCACTGATACCTTCCCATGAGGGATAAAACGTGAACCTCCTTTTCCATATAAATTATACTTCATAAATTGACACTATGACCTCTACAATCCATATAATGCGTACTTTTGGTATAAATTCTCAGAAACAATTAAATAATTAATTTTAATTACACAAAATGACATAATAATGATCAAAGGTTGTGTCGTTTATGACGTTACGTGAAGTGTAGGTGCTTGTTAAAGTGCAGTATCTCATAAAAAGTGAAAAAAAATTGAAAGAAAGTCGATGTAATAGAGAAACGTACCTACTGCACTGGGTGAATATTTTATTTTTAATATTCAACATGTCCTACATTTGTTGAAAGAAAAAAACGGAATGAAGCCTACTAATCCTAAGTGATCCTTTACTAAATATTTTATTTTTTACTATTCGCATACATCTTTTTAAAATATTTTTACGTATGATACGTAAAAATATTTTTTAAATATTTGATTTGATCATTTTCGTTTTTGAAAAAAGTTGTTAATTTCTATTGATAATATTATAAATGCCAACGTGTATGGGAACGGATAGGTGTTTGTTACTCTTACACGCAAAAACTACAGAACAGATTTAGGTGAAACTTTACTAATATATATTATACATCAGCATAACATATAGGGAACAATTAATTAAAATTTTTTATACTTTAGTTATAAAAAAGAATACTATATTGAATACTTTAGATTTAATATAATTGTGAGTTAGGACACTTTTCCCATTGGTCATCATATGACAGATCATATACCATATGTCGTTTCATGGCTGTTTTAAGGCGTTTTAATGATAGTGGACGTCATACAACCTTTCATGACAATGTTTTTAAACGTTTTCTACGTTGAGTATTATGCATGTTGTTTTTTTCCTAACGTATCTATATGTTATTTTGATGTGTAAAGAGAGACAGAAGAAGAAATGTATCACTTAGTTCTCTTTCGTTTTCTTCCTGTTAGAGAGAGTTTCAATTATTAAGAGTAAAAAAAAAAAAATCTTTTTAAAATATTAATAAAAACAAACACTTTGTAAGAAAGCGCGAACTTTAGTTTATATATAAAAAAACTCCTGAGATTCTCCTGAGAACCTCCTTTTTTTGAAATTGATTAAAAACTAGATATTTAACGCCTGTCGAGGCGCAGAGGCACAAGCGTGCGACTGTAAATGTTACAGGTTGTGGGTTCGCTTCCCACTCCAGGAAATGGAATTTTTCATTTCCTGGGTTTGGTTACCAAAGGCAAAGCGCGGCGTTGAGTCCCGCCACTCAGCACGTATTGCCTCAATTCGGCGGAAAGTGGGGAACGGAGTGTCTTAACACTACGTTCCCTCTGCCTACCCTGCTATATGCGGGACACAGCGTGAAGCGTTAAGCGTTATATTATGTACTATGTGTTACTTTGACGTACAAATTATATTACTCTATAATTTCATCTATATCCATTATGGTAGTTTTGGTATGAAAGAGAAACAACCATTCAATCATCCTTCGCATTTATAATTTTATTTGAAAGATTTTTTTTTTTCATAAAATTTTGGTGATAATTAAAATATAAATAAATTTATTTAAATGTCCGTCTCTATCTTAACTATTACCAGCTAATCTACTGTTAAGCGTTATTGATATTACCAACCATACTGTCAAGGACAATATAATCAGTGAAATAACTGGTCATGCGAGATATAATCTTACGTGTCAAGGTGACGGGTGTGTTGTGACATATCTAGAATGATGATACACATGAAGGATACACTTTGGATTCCCCTTTATGAAAATCACGAAGAGTATGAAAATGGCCATACATATATTGTATATGGAGAAGAAGGATCCCAGAAAACGTCCGAGAATTATCCATTTCACAATTTTAGAAATTGTGAAAAGACGTTTGTGTGTTAAAGGTTATTACCTAATTAGTGATTTTATAAATGAAAACACGCCTTGGGAATGAAATGCTCGCCCCAGTCTGTTTCAAAGGTATCATTGCCACTAATAAATAATTATAAAGCATTGACTAAAAAAAAATCCGCTGAGTTGCTTGCGCCGGTTCTTCTCAGGTCTGAGGCATTAAATTTAGTGAACTGGTGGTAAATTATTTGACGTTCAAAAATGAAACATGTAAATTCTTATTTTGAATAAAATTATTTGATTTTTTACTTTGACTTTGACTTTGAAGTACATAAAATCGATATTTTTTATAATAATGTCTCAGAACTGCGTTTAAGACATTTTTTTAAGCTTCACGCTGTATCCCGCACGTAGGCAGAGGGAATCTGAGAACTTAGTCTTAAGACACTCCATTCTCTTTTAACATTTCCGTTCCCCACTTTCCGCTGGATTGAGGCATTGTGTTCTGAGTGGTGGAACTCAACGCCGCCTTTTGCCTTGATATATAAATATTATGTTTGACATATACTTTTGTATAAAGTGACATTAGTAAAGTAAATTGTGCTCTGTAGAGCAACGCTTGAAAGGCGTAAAAATTGAATTAAGTTGTGTCGAATCGCTTCACGTGATTTTTATAAAAAGTTAATATGCTTTGGTGGTATCTTAATTAAGTTTATTTTTTTTATTTAAGTTGGTTTTATTCATTTATTTATTTGGGTATACTTTTGTTTGAAAATGTTTGAAAAGAATATTATATATAGGTTGGTTGGGCTTTCATGTACCCTACGCATGTTTTATTTCTACTAGACATATGAATTTCTATATTTATATAGTGAAAGCGTTTTTAAAGTTTAGATATATATCTAAACTTTAAAAAATCAATGATCACTTAATAAAGGTTATGAAATATTTCAATAATAATAAAAAAAGGAATTACATATAAAACTTATATTTAAAAATAATATGTTAAATATGCATTTTCGATTTATCAACTCATTCACATCTGGTACGGTTCTATAGATTTTTTTTTTAACTTCACGCTGTATTCCGCATATAGCAGGGTAGGCAGAGGGAACCTGAGAACCTAGGTTAAGGCACTCCGTTTCTATAGTGGAACGGTTCTATAATGAAAATATATAGATATTTGGCATTAAAAAAACTTGATTTTTGATTCTGCTGCTCAGGACAGACACTGCTTCCAAATAAGCGAAAAACAGAGGAAATATAGCTATATCTCTAAGTTAAGACCATTCCGCGAAAAGCAAAAACATAGGAACATAAAAAATAACACCATCGTGGATGGATTCCAAGAAGTAATTATGAAAATTCTAATATGTACGAAATTTTTGGAAATCATTTGTCATCATCATCAAAAAATGGCTTTATTGAGGAAAGTCATACTAAAAAGAATTCTAATTTGCGGTTAGTCCCCATACAAGTAGTAACATATAGTAATTAACATAAGGAGGCTTGGTATATGCAGTTATGCACGTACCTTAACACGTTCCCTATATCTCATAGTTAATATGAAAATAACGTCGGTCGTGGCGCAGAGGCACAAGCGTGTGGCTGTAAACACGATAGGTTGTAGGTTCAATTCCCATTCAATGAAATATTCCATTTCCTGGGTTTGGTAACAAGGCAAAGCGCGACGTTGAGTTCCGCCACTCAGCACGCAATACCTCAATTCGGCGAAAAGTGGGAACAGAGTGTCTTAACACTAGGTTCTCTCTGTCTACCCTGCTATATGCGGGATACAGCGTGAAGCTATGTATGTATGTATGTATAAATATTTTTTTGCTACAGTAATTTCGTACTCTACTCTGTATATCAACTAAATTAAGCTTGTAATAAGTTTCTTTGTACGGTAAAGTAAATATTTTTTGCCAATATAAATAATCAAAAAATAGCTTTAAAAAACTAAAACCAGATATTTAAAGTATTTTATTGTTTTATATTATTCTTGCCAAAACGACTAGGATGATCATTCTAGTAGGACATCAAGTTCATACTATAAATATATCGACACGTATATACAACTGTTACCGGACATATGAAGATTTTAGAAAGAGCCTAAATGTTTTTTTGGTACAATAATCTTTTAAACACAAAAAATTCGCTACTGTGTTTAATTAAAAACAACATTTACCAATTTATTTGTATACTCCATACAAACTGACTTAACCCGGTTTCATATTTCACACATTTATCAAAAAGCAAATAGAAATAAGAGACATTAAGACAACAAAGTCTTTATTACAATACTAGCTGTTACCTGCGGCTTCGCTCGTATGGCGAATGATAGTCTATACTAGATATTATAGTATATAGTTCGTATATGCGTTAATTTCAAAGATTTGGAGTAGCTAGAGTTTCAATGTTTTTGACAAACAATCATATGTGCCAAAATAAATATATATTTATTCCTATGTCCTTTTTAATACCTCTATATGTAACGCCTATCGTGGCGGAGAGGCACAAGCGTGCGACTGTAAATGCGGCAGGTTGTGGGTTCTATTCCCACTCCAGGAAATGGAATTTTTCATTTCCTGGATTTAGTAACAATTCAATGCGCAGCGTTGAGTTCCGCCACTCAGCACGCCATGCCTCAATTCGGTGGAAAATGGGGAACGAAGTGTCTTAACACTAGATTCCCTATGTCTACCTCGCTATATGCGGATAACTGCGTGTAGCTAAAAAACAATATATGTACATAGTTTCATGATAATCGGTTAAGTAGTTTTGGCGTGAAAGTGTAACAAACAAACCTACGTTCACATATATATTATTAATAGGAATAGTTTTCAAAATATTTTACAGTTTGTACAGCGATAAGACGGGCACCTGCGACAATATGGGCTCGTAACAATGGGCACAGACTTTAGTGTATGTATGTATATGTATATGTGTATTTACACACACAATACGTAATTACGCAATATGATCTACTTTGAACCATGAAATTTATGAAACAATGTTTCATTCATGTCTTTTTACCCGACTTGTCAGAGGAGGGTTATGTTTTTCGCGCGTATCATCTATGTTTGTAATATTCTTTATTACCTCATATCTTCCAAACATCTGGTCCGAATTATATAATTAAGGTGTCGTTAAATAGATATTGATACTCCAAGTGTCTTAACACTAGGTTCTCTGGTTCTCTCTGCCTACCCTGCTATATGCGGGTTATAGCGTGAAGTTAAAAAAAAAGAAAAAAAAGTGCTCTTAGATGTGTGACGTCTCTTTCAATTCAATAATGCGCCCTCTAGAAGCCATAACGTCATGAATAAAAACAAAAAAATCGTTGATTTTGTGGGGTGTTGTCTTGTGGGGTGTTAAATGAAAGGACTTAATTAACACATTTCAAATATACGACACATAACTAAATTTTACAGCTTACTTCATTTGTATTTGCTTTCTAAAATTTGAAGAATTGGTTTAGTCGTGTTATTTGTTCCTTATAATTTCAGTATTTCTTTTCTTTATGGAGTTAGTTAGCAGTGACGTTTTTTATATTTGTTTTATTTATTTGTATTAGTGCTGAGTTTTTATTTTAAATAAAATGATATGCTAAGTTAAAGGGTGTTATTTTTAAATCCAAAATGACATCAAGTTTTTTAAAAGACAAAAATATTTTTTCAGGATACATTTTATGTACATGTGCTGAAAATAATGTTCTTGCACAACAACAATTGTACTGTAACCTAAATTAAAATAATATTTAACGTCTTACCCGATATGTACATAAAGGGTGTCCCAAAATTAACGCAAGATTTGACTTTGCCGCCATTTGCTATTATATTCATTATTCATTCGCTATTAAAAGACTAAAATGGCATTTTCTATTTAATTCAAATCTTGCGTTAATTTTGGGACACCCTATATAAACGTTTTTCGTAGAGCAGTTAAGATCCATAAAATTACTGCAAATTTAACTTCAGCAAATATTTATAACATAGGTTTATTTTAATATATAGAAGAAGAAACATTCAACGCTTTTACTACGGTTGTTTTGAATTTGTATGCTTATACAGTAAAGTGAATATTATTTTGCAAATTGAACTAATAAGAAATTACGATCAAAACCCGCGCCTCTTGGAAACCGTCTAAGCACTCTGACCACTAAGCCAACCGTCGAGTTCGAGTCCCGCTGCGTTCAAATTTCTATACGTCTTCTAAATATGATTTTTTTTTTACATTAAGATAATTTTCTTGTCTCATTATCCTTGCCAAAATGACTCTATTTATATACTAGGACATCAAGTTCATACTATAAGTATCAAGACATGCCATACATACGACTTTACCGGACACATGTGCAAATTTTCAAATTAAACAGTAAGGTTTTTCACAAAAGATACATTTTTAATCTCATTAAAGCCTATCATAGATTATATATTTTAAGCTCGTTTACTTTTAAATACAACGTCACGGCCGTACCAGCTCCGGACGAGTACCATCAGAACAGTAACCGTGTCAAGCATGACATATCGAATAGGTGAAAGTTTATGAATGGATCGGTTTCTCTGATTTTTTTTTATGCTTACTCTGTGTTGTTTAACGTTTCTAATATTTGATTTGATTTATTGTTTTGAGATACTTGATGATAATTTTTTAAAAAGTATTTAGATGCCAATTATGGTTTTGGTAAAGACATACATACATACATAGCTTCACGCTGTATCCCGCCTACAGCAGGGTAGGCAGAGGGAACCTAGTGTTAAGACACTCCGTTCTTCATTTTCCGCCGAATTGAGGCATTGCGTGCTGAGTGGCGGAACTCAACGCCGCGCTTTGCCTTTTTACCAAAGCCAGGAAATGAAAAATTCCATTTCCTGGAGTGGGAATCGAACCCATAACCTGTCGCGTTTACAGTCGCACATTTGTGCCTCTGCGTCAAACATATAATATATCTTTTTTGTTGTTATGACTTTTCTTATACCACATGAAATAGTAAAAAATATATACAATCGAGGTAATTAAGATTCTAAAAGAAAAAGAAAACCGATTTCAAATAAAATGCAATAAAAATAATTATTACGAAAAACTTAAATACTCGTTAGATTTTTTTTTTTTAATTTACAAAATATATCATTAAAATTGGTCATCAAGTAAAAAGTTTAAAATAGTCAAAAAGTCACAATGAATAAAGCTGTCATCCATGACTTTAAAAGTTCGCGGCTAACGACATGTAAACCTATAGAAAGGCCTTCATAGAACTTACTCATATTTTTTTATATTTTTGGTTTTTCTGATAATTTAATTGTATTAAAATCAAACAAGGTGATAAGAATTCAAAATTTCGTATTCCATTATTAACGTAACAGAAATCAAACCTGCACCTTTAATGACCGAAGAATCTCAGAAACTTGGCTTTGTTTAAATGTGATGTATGGGTGTAACATTTTAAAGTATTGCGAGAAGTTTGTCGTAACTTATACGTCATCTTAAAAATTTTTAAGATTATGAAGAATGTTTTTCCCCCAATTACTATGAACTCGTTATTAATTAATTTAATTCCAATTATCTTACTAAGATGTTATATTAATTACTAATTTGATCTCCTATACTAGTAACAAGGTACTTTTTGTTACATCATGCCCAAATTACGCAAAATCTTTTTAATTTGTAGCCTATGTGTCATTCTAATATATAAACTTTAAAGTGTCATCTAGATCCGTTCAGTAGTTTTTGCGTAACAGAGTAACAAACATCCATCCATGCTCACAAACTTTCGCATTAATAATATTAGTGAGATTTCAAATTATTACTACTTATCGTAACCCCTGTCGTGGCGCAGAGGCACAAGCGTGCGACTGTAAACGCGACAGGCTGTGGGTTCGATTCCCACTTCAGGAAACGTAAAATTTAGTATTTTCATTTCTTGGGTTTGGTAAGAAGGCCAAGCGCCGCATTGAGTTCCGCCACGCAACACGCAATGCCTCAATTTGGCGGAAAGTGGGGAACGGAATTGTTGAAAGAGAATGGAGTGTCTTAACACTAGGTTCTCTGGTTCTCTCTGCCTACCCCGCTATATGCGGGATACAGCATGAAGTTAAAAAAAAAAGGAAAAACTAATTTATTTAATAATGATTTATATGCTGATCCACCTATTGTCTTTTCGCCTGTTTAATTTTTTTTTTGCATGTTGAGTGGCTTAATCCTACGCAGTTTGTCAATCGAAATTGGGGAAATACCAATTTATAAAAATATGATAATACATCTGAAAAGGATTTCAATATATACCCATTGCCTCACAAGATGGAATGCGTCAGAATGACGTCTTACTGTACCGTAGAGAAGTTGATAAATTAAAAGATCAAAAGTGCATATTTTTTTAGGACAAGCATTTTTAATTGTTATTTTTATTTATAAATTCTTTTTTGTTTTTTATATAACATACTTTTTTAACTGAATATCTTTGATTTTTTGTTATTAATTTTTTGTATTTAGCAATTTGTTTATTGTATAAGTAAAGCACTCCAATGTCTATAATATTTATATTCAAGATAAGAACAAAAAAAGGAATATATATTTAAATAAAATGAAAAAAAAAATGTGGAATTATTACGTATAACTCAAAAACTACTCACAAAATCTTAATCCACTACATCAGAAGAAAAAGGAATCATCAAAATTGATTTTCTTAGTAAAAATGTATGCTTTTTTGGAAGTCGGTTAATAAAGTATATACAAGTTGACTTATCAACCTATACACGCCTAGTATAGATATAATCTTCTAGTATTATAGTTATTCAAGAAATGTTCATCTATGACTACATACATCTCCCATGACTGAAACAATATGTTAATTACAAAACATTGCAAATGACCTATGAAGTTTTATTCATATGTCTCTATTGTGTAGAATAAATGGCCATCTTAAATAATCATAAATAATAGTCCTGAAGTCATAAGTGGATTCATTTTATCTATATTTAATAGACAATACATGTATCATGCTGTGATAAATTACTTAACGTAATATTCTATACATATATATTATTTTCTTACCGTTTTCTATAAAATAAACAAAAAGATTTATTATATTTGCTTCACGCTTTATCCCATATTGCATAAGATATTGAAAAAAGTATATTATTCTGTCCAAGAATATTATATTGATGTCAATGTGTGGAATGAAATGCTGTTGACGCTCACCCGGGAGGCTCATCATAGTTGTATATTTATTGTAAAAAAAATATTTGAAAAAAGCAACTGTTGAGTTTGTTGCCGGCTCTTCTCAGCAGAACTGCTTTCCGAGCCGGTGGTAGCTTCCGTTAGGACTGACACGACTGACACCTTTGTAAATTGAAGATTCGAAAGTGCATGTAATAGCGTACTTGAATAAAGAATATTTTGATTTTGACTTTTGATAGTCAAAGACAATCTAGTGTTACACTTCGTTCGTCACTTTAAGCCCGAAATCGAGTCATTATATATTCTAACGCAGAACTCAAAGCCGTATATTATGCATTCTTACTAGAGCGGGAAAATAAGAATAATTTAAATATCACCATTCCAATGGAATCGAACCTATAACCACCATGTTTAAGATATCCTACTGGCATTAAATTCAATGGTTTTTTAACAAATACAGTATTCGTATAATTTGAAAATTATCAAATTTAAAATTAATATTTATTTACTAAGAGTGTTGCAACTGTTTTCGCAAGCTATGAGGCAATCAATTTGACACCTATTAGAGGTGAATTAAAGTTATAGGAAAATTCTTATTAATTTAGGTAATACTATATTATAATATTTTTGTAAATTTGATATGTTATTAGTAATTATTCTTCTGTTATTCATTTGAGAACTTTTTTTTTTAACTTCACGCTGTATCCCGCATATGGCAGGGTAGGCAGAGGGAACCTGAGAACCTAGTGTTAAGACACTCCGTTCTCTTACAACAATTCTGTTCCCCACTTTCCGCCGAATTGAGGCATAGCGTGCTGAGTGGCGGAACTCCACGCCGCACTTTGCCTTGTTACCAAACCCAGGAAATGAAAATACTAACATTTCCTGGAGCGGGAATCGAACCCACAACCTGTCGCGTTTACAGTCGCACGCTTGTGCCTCTACGCCACGACAGGCATTAAACTAAATAGGTGTATAAAAAAATCTCCGTATAAACACTCTCCTTGATAGGATAGGATACAAGCAAGGGTAGGATATAGGACATCAGCTTCAAGCTTTATCCTGCATAACGGGATAGTCCGGGAAACCCTAGTGTCATGACACTCCGATCTCCATTTTCTGTCCGGAATCGATACATCGCCTCAAGTGGCGGAACTCCACGTAGCACTCTATTTTACTAGAGAGCTGAATGGAAAATAATTTAAATTTTGTCATTGTCCTGAGTGGAAATCGAACGATAATAACTTATTTAAGTAACGAATATATTTTAAATATAAGCATTGTTATAAGAGAAACGAACAACCATCTTACATCAGTCTGTTCCCAACACCATATCTCAACATTTAAAACGCAAATTTTGTCGCATTCTTGTCACAAAATATCGTTGTGAAATCGCAAAATTAACATTTGCATATATAAGTTGTAATTTATGTAAAGACTGAGATATGGTCACATTCCATTTAAAAGGCAGAACCACTTATATGACGGAATTGAAGATGATGGGACAATGAATGGTAATCTGAAGGCAAGATGCTCTCCACAAAATGGTCGGTTAGTCGTATATTGACCGTATAGCCAATGCGTAGGCATATTACGTGCGACCGCAAACCAGTTATGATTGTTGACTCAACACTAAGTTTACGCTTATGTCTGGCTGTATCTATTAATATGAGAAAATCACTGATGGGAGGCCATCGTGGCGCTGTGGGACAGAATGTTACAGTAAATGCGATGAAATGATTGATTATGCTTAGATTATTGTTCCGGTCTGGTAAGGTAAAGGGCGGCATTGTATACCGCCACTCAAACCTCTATATTTCGATTTTGAGTAGAAAATGGAGACTCTTTGGTTTTGATACTAGGTTCTCTGAATACCCTGCTATATGAGTAATAGTGTAAAGCTGCTGCAATCTTAACTGTATAGTGCATAGTTAGGACTTGTCTGGGTGAAAACCCTAGAAAATGATAAATTATGCGAAGAAAATTCGTTACGTTCTTTGTCTATTATGCGTAATTTGAGAGGTTCGTGAACATTAATAACGTGAAAAGTTTGCCAAAAGATTTACAATAATTATTATTATAAGAATATAGTCTAAAATTACTTGCCTTTTTACTAATAATAACCTTAAATATGTATTTTCTTCCAAACATTAACTGAATAACAATTTAAAATATAATATATTCAAAATTTTATGAACGTTAAGTAATAAGCATGTAAATAAGCGTCTATTAGACAATATAATTTATTGCCTTATAGGTATATCCGATAAGTTTTTGCGACGTAAATAAATAATATGTTATCAATAGAATGCCATAGACATAACGTATTTCCCATTTTTTTCGCTAACGGCCGTTAAAGCGGTAACATGACATTCTTGAGGCCAAGAGAAAAACAAAGTTTTTTTTAAATATTAAATTTATTTCTAAAAATTTTTTGTGCTTCTGATTTTATACCAATTTCAAAACTTCTAATTGTGTTTTTATTTGTTTCAGGTACTAAGATAGGACAATTAAATTTTAAGTGTTTACAGAATAATATAAACTACTTACACTGAATTAATGGCATGAATTCGGGCGGAAAGTGGTGAACGTCCTGACACTAAGATTTTTTTTTCTTTTTTTAACTTCACGCTGTATCCCGCATAAAGCGGGGTAGGCAGAGGGAATCTGAGAACCTAGTGTTAAGACACTCCGTTCTCTTACAACAATTCCGTTCCCCACTTTTAGACACTAATTTCATTCTTAATACCCTTTTTTGTCGTGAGGATATCCGTTACGGATACCCACCCGATCGGGGACACGAAACGGGTTATATGGGACTCCGGCCCGGCTCTAAAGAGGCCGACCGTATACCCACTAAAACATTACAGTACTCCTCCTCTACCGCCACTGGCCGAGGCCCACGGGAACTCCCGAATCTTTCGTAAAACCTCAGTGGCACTCTGAATACCCTGCTATGCGGGATAAAGCGGGAAACTGTTTTTTTTTATGGTAGTTACACATTAATTGACGTCTCAGAGACGATTATTTAGCTTACAAAAACTAGGCTCGCAAGTTTTTGTATATAAAAGTGACTATAACTAGAACTTGTTTTGTCCATCGTTAGACAGTTAATTCGAAGTAGAGTGCTAATTTTCTCAATATATATATAAAATAAGAATTCTTTTGAATTATTGATCAAGATCCTGTTGTAAAATCACGACGTTATGAGTCTTAAACTGATAATAATACAGGCGTGACGCAGTTTTTAGAACAACGTGCAATTTTAAATGTAACTGTTTTAACATTTGAAAATATTTTGACCTGCCTAGCTTTCACCACAGAGTACTGCAAAATCTACAAAATGTTAGTTATATTTTTCTTAAGTAATTTTTTCGAAAATCAAAATATACGCGATTAATCCGATTAAAATAATTTTACTTAAACAAATTTGCGTGAAAATCACGAAAGCCTCTACCGTACCGTATCTTTATATGAACAAATATAAGGAAATTTTAATACCCTTCTCTTATCACGGATCTCGTGATTTTTTCTAGTATAGGTAAGAAGAAACATTTATAAAAGTACACGTGTATGATGCAAATACATAATTAATTGTTTTGACTAATATATCTCCAAGTCAATACGTCACAATGACGTCAAATTTCAATGTAATTTGAAATAACAAGTAAATATTAGTAGCCCCGTTGACGCGTAAAATACGTGTTACCTTGGCAAGGCGTATACGAGTATATATTATACATAAGTAATATATATTATATATTTTTATTTTATGTGTTATCTATTATTA
>JAKGSA010000079.1:58841-72785 GCA_033558755.1 Philaethria dido | reverse complement strand
TATATATATATATATAGTGAAGTGAAGTGAAGGACTGTCGTGGCGCAGAGACACATGTGCGTAACTGTAAAGGCGACAGGTTGTGGGTTTGATTCCCACACCAATCGAAGTATTAAATAATATTTAGTATTTTAATTTCCTCTGTCTGGTAACAAGGCAAAGCGCAACGTTGAGTTCCACAGTTGAGTGCATTAACACTCCAGGCGCCAAACGCTACGGTCCCTGCATACCTCTTTCGCCTCGTCCACAGTCATTAACCTTCATGCATGCCCTCCGGGGGGTCCTCATTTACCTGACCTTCCTCCAGTAGCATTGATACTATGTTCTCTAAGTCAACCGAGGTCTCCCCTTACCTCTCTTACCGCTCACCTTTGCTTCATATATCTTTCTCACCATTCTTTCATCACTCATCCTCTCGACGTGCCCAAACCACCTGAGCACGTTCTTCTTCATTCTTACTATAACATATATCTTATAAAAAAGAGAAATATATATTTGTCACAGACGGTCAATTAACTAAGAAGCGGAAAGGGCGTCAACGACTACATACGTATATAATCAATTTGACAGTTTGATTGACTGACGTGGTGCAGGATATATGTAGGTGGCAGACACTCAGCCCGCAATGCCTCAATTTGGCGGAAAGTGGGGAACGGAGTGTCTTAACACTAGGTTCTCAGGATTCCCCTGCCTACTCTGCTATATGCGTGATACAGCGTGAAGCTAAAAAAAAACTTTCTATTGCACGATATTCATTGTTTGCTTCACCATATAACAATAAGCTCATGGCCAAATCCCTACTCGTTCAACATAAATAGTAATTTATATAAGTTTACTAATAATATTCCGCGCGTTGAGTTCCGCCACTCAGCACGCAATGCCTCAATTCGGCGGAAAGTGGGGAACGGGGTGTCTTAACACTAGGTTCTCTCTGCCTACCCTGCTATATGCGGGATACAGCGTGAAGCTATGTATGTATGTATGTACTAATCATATTTTTGTTTTTAAGTAAGATACAAACATTATATTAACACGTTTTTATTATATTAACATACAATAGTTTTCCGACAATCATCCTTCTAAATTTATCAATTGCGTTGTATTTTGATGAAATAGAGCAAAAAAATAAACTTGAACTTAAAACGTAATTTCTCGAATTCGGATGGTAATCGGCGAACGGAGTGTCTTGACACTAGATTCATTTTGCATTTATAATGATACTAAGAACTATCAGACCCCAGAGATTCACCTAACTGACTAAAAAAAAAGGGAAGATTGATTTATAATTGAATTGAAATACTGTTAAATTTGCATAGTATAATTGATATAAATACTTCTTTGTAAATCTGTATTAGAAAATATTAAGTGCAATTATTAAGAAAAGCATTAAGTAAGCGGAGAACAAAGAGAACTGTTGGTGTCAAGACACTCGTCTTAACACCAAGTTCTCTTTGACTACCATTTTTTTTTTAACTTCACGCTGTATCCCGCATATAGCAGGGTAGGCAGAGGGAACCCGAGAACTTAGTGTTAAGACTCTTCGTTCTCGTACAACAATTCCGTTCCCCACTTTTCGCCCAATTGAGGCATTGCGTGCTGAGTGGCAGAACTCAACGCCGCGCTTTGCCTTGTTACCAAGCCCAGGAAATGAAAATACTAACATTTCCTGGAGTGGGAACCCACAATCTGTCACGTCTACAGTCGCACGCTTGTGCCTCTGCGCCACGACAGGCGTTTTTTAACGTGAGGAAATCCCTTACGGATGCCCGATCAGGGACTCGGGACAAGTTATGTGAGACTCCGGACCGACTGTAAAGAGGCCGTCCGTATATCCACTAAAACCTCACAGTGCTCCTCCTCTACCGCCACTGGCCGAAGCCCAACTAAGGGTAATTAAAGACAGTTCCCGTGGGTTTTACGGGATAAACCGTTAAGCTGCTTTGCTATAAGTCTTCTAGTTTTTGCGATTTTTACATACTGACTGTAATAACAATCGTTGGTGAACTTGAACTTTTCCTTCACTTTTCCTTTTCTTTGAACTTTTCCGCTATGAAAATTATATTTGGATTATTTTCACTCTCCCGCTTTGATAAGACAAAACGCGGCGTTGAATTCCGCCAACACGCAATATTGTTATAGATTTTCTACCCTGCTAAGCGGAAAAAGCGTGAAGCTAATGATGTAAGATATTTTGAAAGCGAAAATTTCAACGAAAAGCGAAATAACTGAAACGACTTTGATTGTTATATTAATCTTGCAGAGAATATTCGTGAATTCGAATTTTTCTCGTCTGCAGCCTCGTTCCGCGCCGCTCACTTCAAGTGAATGATATCTTTACGTCACTTTATTGCAAGTATTAAGTTAAATCGAACTTATTTAAAAATATATATAGGATTAATTTTCTTATTATTATTTTTTTTTAACTTCACGCTGTGTCCCGCATATAGCAGGGTAGGCAGAGGGAACCTGAGAACCTAGTGTTAAGACACTCCGTTTTCTTGCAACAATTCAGATCCACACTTTCCGCCGAATTGAGGCATTGCGTGTTGAGTGGCGGAACTCAACGCCGCGCTTTGCCTTGTTACCAAACCCAGAAAAAATTAAATTATAATCGTGATATTAAGTGTTTCAATTGCAGAAATTACTATAAGAAGTGAAATGTATTGACTACGTTAAGTCATGTTTGAATGTATCATATAAAGAGATAAAAAACAAGCTTTTATAAAAAAAATCATATAAGAAATTAGAAATAAATAATAGTCAAAAAAACTCAAAAACACGGTTTTTTTTGAAAAATTGAACTGAATAGTAAAAAATATATAAAAATTTTTAAACGGCACGCCCTTGGTGTCAATACTTTACTTAAATGCTTTATATTTATATGTATACAGAAAGACGTAAATTTTAGTGAGTGACAAAAGATTCCGCCCGAAATCGAAACGTTACGTGTTGAAAAGCGGGAAACACTTTGTCTAAATAGAACGGGAAAATGAAAATAAGTTTAATCTAATCATTCTTTTAAATGCGTATGGAACCCACAACCGTGTGTGTATTAAAATTATTAAAAATACCAGGGGTCTTCACTCTCCTCCCTTTTGGGGGAGGAGGGGTGATGGCTTCAGGCTCTTAGGTTAGTATTTACATTTCCTGAGTTTGGTAACAAGGCAAAGCGCGGTGTTGAGTTCCGCCACTCAGATCGCAATGCCTCAATTTGATGGAAATTGGGGAACGAAGTGTTACACTAGGTTCTCTCTGCCTACCCTGCTATATGTGAGATACAGCGTGAAGCTAAAATAATAAAAAAAATATAAGTATATTGTACAAGGAAATCATATGAACATAATCGTAAATGGACATCCGATGTTCAGATAACATTTTGACATAATGTCAATCACACTTATCATGTACTAAGCTATTAACAAAAGTGTGTATGATGACATACCAGTAATGTACTCGTAACATGTTACGTACGTTGGCAGGACTTTTACAATAGGTAACAATTAGTAGCGCTTATCAGATTATGCGTTACTTAATTTTAGTGATGATAATTTTTATCTACAGAGTGTTTTTTTATCTATTTATTTAAAAAAAAAACATTTTTCAATTCGGCGGAAAGTGGGGAACGGAAATTATGATAGAACGGAGTACCTTAACACTAGGTTCTCAGGTTCCCTCTGGCTACCTTTCTATGTACGAGATAATTTCACGCTGTATCTCGCTATAAAAAAGTTAACAAAAGAAGTTCCTCAATTCGACTGTATTTTTATTATGTGTTTCATTAGTTTTTACCAAGTGAAACGATTTTGATGATTTTTTATTATGATAGCTAGAGCTATTGGTGTGGTCCCATTTAAATTTATTTAAGATTTGACATTTTTTGAATAATTTTACGTGTTACGGAACACCTATATGTATTACGCAGGACTTTCGTCACAGTAGGTAACAATTAGCGACGCTTATCAGATTATGCGTTACTTAATTTTAGTGGAGAAAATTTGAACGCAGCGGGACTCGAACCCGCACCTTTTAAAAACCGTCCAAGCGGTCTGACCGCTAAGCCATGCGTTCAAGTTCTTAGTGGTCAGAGTTTCTTAAGTGTGAATCATTAAATAGAATGTCTTTTGTCTATTAATTATAATTTAAATTATTTTCATTTTCTCACTGCAAGTAGAAAACGTAATGTTTTAACACTAGGGTCTCTCTGCCTACCTTGATATCCGAAATAAAGTGTGAAAAAACCTTTTAAAAACAGATTAAAAATATAAAACTAAGATTTTCTAGATCTTTCCATTCAGTTTAGTTCAACTTCCTCTTAAAAACACTTTTAGACAATATGAAATAATATTACCTACCGTATCTCCATTTCAAATTACAAAACAATACAACAATACTTTTAAAATTATATAATAATGTACATATAATAGCTATTTAACATAAATATTTTAAGCTTATCGATGTAACTCGACACTTGCGTCAGTTCTACGATTCATAAGATTCCAACCATCCCTACTAATGTTAGAAATGTGAATGTAAGTTTGTTTGTTACGCTTTTACTCCAAAACTACTCAACTAATTACCATGAAACTTTGTACATATATTCTTAGAGGTATTGAAAAGGTCATATATATATATTTTGACAGATATGATTGTTTTAATCAAAAAAAAAACCTTCTTTAATACAATATAATATCTAGTATATGATACATTGTCCACGCTAATCCATGCTTTATATCACACATAAAGATAGTCGGAGAGAACCTATACAACCTACCGATTTTCCCCACGCTGCGACTTGTGTTGCCAAGAGCTGACAAATGAAAATAATTTAAATATAGTCGTTTCCCCGAATGAGAATTGAATTCGGATGTTATCCCACTACGCCACGATGATCTCATACGTTAAATTTTTATTCTTCCTTTAATAACGTCATTTAGAACGTCATCAAAAAAAATATTTTTCTTTATATGTAAAAACAGGAAATGATAAACGAAAACCACATACTGTGCACATCACTTCATTGAATCGCCAATTATTAAATCATTTCCTGCAACCATTTCCTTTATTTTCAAACTGATTTTTTAGAATCGTGACTTGTAACGAAAAAGCGGCACTAAAATGAGACAAGCGCATATGTGAAAGAGTGAGATAGAGCATTTATATATAATACAAATAAAATAAAAAATAGTACAATAAAATAATTAGATTGTCATAATTATAAAAAAATCCTGGTTTTGTCACTATTGCATTAAAATTGCACTGTTTTTATAAAGCGTTAATATATTCGTACTATGCGTTAATAAGTTGATAAATCGACATTTTTCGGAACAGGTACATACAGGTATATAAAATTTATTTTATTATATTATTTAAATTTTTTACCAGAAAATGTTTTATTTGACTTAATATAGACTTGGTCATTTCACCCATACACAAAACAATCCTACAAATAAAATAAATCCTAACGTCTATTAATATTACTGTATGTGCAAATCAAACTTAACAACCCTGAGGCCTGTGGCGCAGAGGCACAAGCGTGCAACCAACAGGTTGTGAGTTCGATCCCACTCCAGGAAATGTAAATATTAAAACATATTTAGTATTTTCATTTCCTCACTCTGGTAACAAGGCAAAGTGCGTCGTTGATTTCCGAGTTGGGAACGTAAATGTTAAAAGAGAACGGAGTGTCTTAACACTAGGTTCTCTGGTTCCCTCTGCCTACTCTGCTATGTGCGGGATACAGCGTGAAGCTATAAAAAAAACTGAATCACGTACGGATATTTCCATACCGTATATGTAAGATAACCCAACATATATATTTAGTAAGAAATGTCGAGAAATAACCGATCAGTGCCAAGGGAGCCTTTCACAATGATTTTCCACATGTGAAGTGGACTAAGGTTATTCGACTGGCTGCCTCGTGACTAGCAATTTATAATAGGTGTAATTCGGATCTTAAAAATATATCCATACATATATCAGATATTAGGTATATAAAACCACTCAGCCCGCAATGCCTCAGTTCGGCGGAAAGTGGGGAACGGAGTGTCTTAACACTAGGTTCCCTCTACCTATCCTGCTATATGCGGGATACAGCGTGAAGCTATATATGTATGTATGTACACTATTTTCTATATAAAATACGAAATTGTATGGTTATTGCATTTTGATCATATAACAATAAAATATTTTAAATAAATTTGGCCTTCTCGCCAAGTGGGAACAGAACTCGCGATCATCTTTTGTGAAGTATATTTCAAACATATCTTGAATGTGTCGCAATGTATCTTAAAAATATATCCATACAGTTATTTACATATATTAGATATTAGGTATATAAAACGTCTGCGTCAGTAATTGAATGACAGATGACGTACAGGCGAAAGTACTTCACATAGGAGGTAGAAATTTGGCATGTAGACTTATTAAGCAGTGTAGGGGAGCAGTAAGAGATAATTTCTTGAAATTCCTGCGAAAACGGGGTTTTTAATTTTTAGCTAGTCTATTTAAAATATTGCATATTTAGAACTTTATACGTACAAAAATAAAATTTGCTACAATTTATCCTTAATGTAAATATTTTCGTAAATCTCTAACAACTTGAGAGCAATGCAAGAGTTTATTTACAATACATTTCCCACACTATTAATGCCTTAGTAGACATTCGAGATGCTTTCAAGGGAACTGCCATCCGTACTCCCGTGAGAACTTTTTCCTATGATAGACGCAGTACTGTTCTTTGTAAAATGTAATCAATATCATGTTACTTCATACATTATTAGATAGATTGAATGAATTATTTCTACTACTATATGTAAAAACAGGAAATGATAAACGAAAACCACATACTTTACTAAATGGCTAGTTTATAAATCACTTCCTGTAACAATTTTCTTTGTATTGAAAATGTTTTTTTCTAGAAACTCAATGTAACGAAAAACCGACACTAAAAAGAGACAAACATATATTGATGTAGATAGATTAAATGAATTATTTCCACTAGTATTCCTATTGACATGTAAAATACTTGTTTTTTTAGCAACGTGTATGTCATTTTATTTAAAAGAAGTGTGAGTAAGAAAAATATTAGCTTTAGACCCTTCTTCTCCATCCGCATAGTTTTCACAAAAAGGGATCCGAAGGTATTCTTCCACGCATTAATATAAAGATAACTATTTATCTTTTTACTAACACTCTTGGAAATAAAAATAAATTACCTTGTTGGAACTGATAACTTAAATATATCCTTAAAAAATTATAAAACAGAAACATAATAAAAGTCACAAAGGTAAATCAAGGTAGCTTTCTCTATAAGAGATCTATCTTATTAATCGGTTGTGTTATGGTCAAATTACACAAAATCTTTATAAATTGTAGCCTACGTGTTATTCCGATAAAAAATATATATTACTGTAACGGAGTGTTTTAACACTAGGTTCTTTGGTTCCCTCTGCTATATGCGGGATACAGCGCGAAGTTAAAAAAAATACTGTAACGTTTCAGCTAAATTCGTTCAGTACTTTTTGCGTGAAAGACTAACAAACACCTATACATACTCACAAAATTTTACACTAACAATATTAGTAGGTGTATGTAAAACAAATAAAAGATATATATTTTACTTTATAATTATTAGATAGATAGCTACAACTGTAAAATGCTTCCCTAAATAGACTCACAATGTAACTGAACTTGTTTTGCACGTGGAATTCTCTTTAACCTAGATTATTTTCTTTTCTTCTCACATACACATATATATAGTTGGAAATAATATTAAAAATAAATTTTAAAAAGCCAAACGACCTTTTAACCGACTTTTGAAAAGAAGGATGTTCTCAATTCAACTGTATTTTTATTTATATGGTTGAACCAATATTGATGACTCTTCTTTAGCTAGTGATATGGTCCCATTTAAACTTAGAATTATTCGTAATAATTTAAAAGTGTTTCTTCTTGTAAGTAATAATATCGAATTAATTTAAAAAATATACTAAAAACTACACATTTTATTATATTTTCGTAATTCTTTTCCCCGAGAAACCTAACTCACTGCGCTAAGTTGGCCTCCATGAATTAATTAATAATATTCTATAGTATTTAGTTTGATAACTTTTATGACTGCATAGGAAAAATATGCTATCCCGACAAGTGTTTGCAAATGAATTGTACATTCCTAGAAGTTGCTCAATAGTTGTTCCTCGTAACGACTGTTTTTGCATAAAGTTCTATAAATATGTATATATATTGTAAATATGGTTTTTATTATTTTATATGCATATGCCAATATAAATGTGTAATAAGACAGTGTCTAACTGAAAATGCGTTTGGTCGTCGGTTCGATCCCTATTCGGGAAAACATTTATAATTAATTATTTTAATTTCCCCGCTAAAATAATGCGCGGAGTTGAGTTCCGCCACACAACCATCAATGTCTCGATTTTGAACGATAGTAGAGAATCATGTGTGTCTTTCTTACTACACTGCTGTGAAAAAACCGCGAAGCTGCTTTCCAACTGGGGTGTAAAAATAATTCCCAAAAGAGAAAATGTCAATAAATATATAAATTATTAAAGTTTATTTTAAATTTTCTTGATTGAAACAATAGGTGATTACGAGAAACGAAACTTAGCTTTACTTAAACAACTGTCAATTATTCTTATTGTATAGAGAAATATTATTTAATTGTTCATAAATACACAAATAACGTATAATATTCATATATATGTATATATTTGTGATATGACGCATATAACTTGGCAGAATAAAGTCATTCGAAACAATATTACTTATAATGAATGATAAGAATCGATGTTTGCTTTTAGCTTTCAGGCGATACTTGAAATCCATTTATTTTATTAATTTTAGCTATATTTAAACAATGTTTTTTAAATTCAAAATATATATTAAGGAGCACTTTTATTTCCTTTACCTGTATTTATCTACCTAAACAATCGATGTCAGAAAAAAATGCAATATTATTTTGACCAACCTCTAACCTTTGGATTTGCTTGAATTCGAAATTTGTATAAGTTCCCGGATCCCCTTTCCATAGTCGAATAATCGATATAGTTGAATATCGATAAGCTCTTCCTTTTAAACGCAGCCGGATGTAGCACGCATGGCTTAGTAGGCAGAGCGCTTGGACGGTTTCCAAGAGGCGCGGGTTCGAATCTCGCTGCGTGCAAATTTTTATACGTTTTCAAAAACCTCTTCCTTTTTTGTCGGTCGGTTAAAAAATGTTATTTTATATTATTATATGCTGCTATTTAGAGTATTCAATTGGCGGTACCTTTTTATTAAGTTAGTTAGTTTAATTACGTTATTGTTATTTATTAATAGCAACTTTTGCGATGACTGTAAATTTAAAGCAAACTGATACTATATACAACTAAAAGAAATCCAAGATAGTTTTTTGTTTCTTCATAATGTGTCTCAGATTTGTTTATCCATTAGTACGAAGGTAACACAATTTTAGTTAACCACTACCGCCTCACCATCAAAATAAAGTAGGTAGCCTAAATCCTGACTCACAAAAATTCTCTAAGAAATAGTAATATAGACTTTTTCTCTGTGAGGGGACGGGGTTAGAATACAATTCCCCTCCGCCGCTGGGTAGCGTCCCGTAAGAGGCGGGTGTCCCAGTAGTTTGGTGGTAGGAGGTTTGTCCTCCGTTTGTCTCGCGACCACTATCATGTCATCATCATATCTTATGATGTGTTCCGGTTCGATGGCATGTAAGCCAAGTTTTCTCCTTTCCCACCCATCCTTTCCCCAAAATGTGGTGGTTCCGAGAGCGGACTACTACATTGTCCTCCCCTTCCATCTGTATCCTCTAGGTTGGCAACGCATCTACAACATCTCTGGTGTTGTAGATGTCCATGGACGAAGGTAACCAATTACCATCATGTAGCCCTTTCTGCTCGTTTGCCATCAGTTTTCCATAAAAAAAAATCAAGACATAGTTTTACGTTATCAGTTTATAATAAAAACAGAAACTTCGGAAATTTTGATTTGATTTACGAAGGGCCTTCAATTAGTAAACCCATGGATTGTTAAGGAGTTTCTTCTCTCTTTATTATGTTCTATTATTTTTTAGGTTTATGAACCTTTCACGAACACATGGTTTATATTATTTGTTGACTATTATGATAGTATATTTTTATACCATTTTAATTTTCTTCCGATATTACTTAAATAAATAGATACATAGTAATTAAATGAAACTATTTTAACCGGATTATTCGCGTATATTTTAATATTCGGAAATATATTTTTGGATACCCGACATTTAGAACATTTTCCAGTAGCCCATGGTTACAGGTAGACTTACCTACCTGCCTGACTATGATATCATTACATACATAGCTTCTATCAGCTCCTTAAAAAGTCCAGTATTTTATAATATTTAAGTTAAAATAAGTAAGTCATATATTGGTTTTTTTTTTTTAACTTCACGCTGTATTCCGCATATAGCGGGGTAGTACCTAGTGTTAAGACACTCCATTCTATTTCAACATTTCCGTTTCCCACTTTTCGCCAAATTGAGGCGTTGCGTGTTGGGTGGCGGAACCAAATCCAAGAAATGAAAATACTAAATTTGACATTTCCTGGAGTGGGAATCGAACCCACAAGTGACAGTCGTATAAATTATAATTATATTATCGAATTTTAACAAATATTTGCAAATTATAAAAAGAATTCCTTATTACATAAAA
Source organism: Philaethria dido (assembly GCA_033558755.1). NCBI lineage: Eukaryota > Metazoa > Arthropoda > Insecta > Lepidoptera > Nymphalidae > Philaethria > Philaethria dido. The sequence goes on along the minus strand of JAKGSA010000079.1, from coordinate 62,073 downwards.
TATACGGATTAGCTGATTATAAACGGAACTTCAAATGACGTGATTGCACAAGGCTAGCTATTGTGCGTTACTTTAAGTTGAACCTTGCAATCGCCTTGTGCCGTAACCTAGATTAACTAGGTCCCTAACGATCTGATAAGTGAGTACGTGATAGACAGTGATAGAGTGAAAGTGATAGATGATGGACACTATCATATATACACATCATCATACGTATGTGTGTTATAAATTAAAAATTAATGTTATTTATAATGAAGCTAAGTAATCATTGTTAAAACTGACTATTCCATGTCTAAAATTAACATACATACGTACATATACAGCTTCACACTGTATCCCGCATATAGCAGGGTAGGCAGAGGAAATCTGAGAACCTAGTGTTAAGACACTCCGTTCTCTTACAACAGTTCTGTTCCCTACTTTCCGCAGAATTGAGGCATTGCGTGCTGAGTAGCGGAACTCAACACCGCAATTTACCTTGTTACCAAACCCAAGAAATGAAAAGACTAACATTTCTTGGAGTGGGAATCGAACCCACAACCTGTCACGTTTACAGTCGCACGCTTGTGCCTCTGCGCCACGAGAGGCTTTAAATGAAAATTAAAATATATTTTAAATGAAAATTCAATTCACATCCATTTAGTAACGTCTATGCCTCCATACTGTTCTATTATGAAGTGCACAGCGCTACAATATAAAATTATTATGCAATTAAGCCAGTGTTCTGATTTCATTGTTTCAGACTGCCAATTTCTTATTAGCGCTCTACTTGTTAAATACTTAGCTTCGTACGTAATAGTGCTTTAAATATTTCAATTATTTAAGCATAATATTTAATTTAGCAATTTAAAATTTATCTAACGCCTGTCGTGGCGCAGAGGCACAAGCGTGCGACTGTAAACGACACAGGTTGTGGGTTTGATTCCCACTCCAGGAAATGGAATTTTTTATTTCCTGAGTTTGGTAACAAGGCAAAGCGCGGCGTTGAGTTCCGCTACTCAGCACGCAATGCCTCAATTCGACGGAAGGTGGGGAACGGCGTGTCTTAACACTAGGTTCTCTCTGCCTACCCTGCTATATGCGGGATACAGCGTGAAGCTATGTATGTATGTATGTAAATTTTACTATATATATTAAACTGAATGTATCTGACTGAGAGACAGCACACAGGTGACATTACTTATTACAGGGGGCATAGAAAGCATGCATGCATGTCATGGCTCCTTGGGGAGCCCTAAGAGATGATTACTCAAAATTTCTGTGACAAAGCGGAACAAACGGGATTTTAGGTTTTATATACATGGACATGTAAAAGAAATTGTGACAATTGTGAATATATAATTAATTACTAGAAAAGAATTTTAAACAACTTCGTAAAAAAGAAGAAGATTCTCAATTCCACAGTTTTTGTGTGTCTGGATAATACAAAAAAAAATACATATACTGGGTACTGGGTGACCCAATTGTCATGTTTTTTATACGAGTATGATATGTGCTATTTAAATTTTCATAAGATTTAATGAATTACTTTAATTGAAACATTCGTAATATTAGCAGTCTTGATTACTAGCATTTTATTTGTTATCGGTTTTCTGTTTTAAATTTTAATTATTCCATAGAAGAATAGCATAAAGTTCGGACATAGAGTATTTTTATTATTTATTCCGTATTCTATCTAGTCGCCTACTAAATGCGCAATAATATTAAAAAAATATTAATAAACGTTGCTTCTAATAGTAAAAATTGAACCAAGGCCGATATAACTTGTAATAAAACTAAAATAATTTTAGTATGTGTATTTAATTACCTAAACGACCTCTTCCGCTTCAAGTTATGTAAGTGAATATTTTTAATGTTTTTTCTAGCTCTATTGACTACATAATAAATAATTTAGTTTTAATTATAAGGAAAGATATGATTTTTTTGGTTTTATCAGCCTGACTACATCCACTTCTAAAAACAGGCCTCAGCTATAGATAGCCAACTATTCCGCTCCTGGGCCTTCCTTGCTTTCTAGCTTTTGCTGTTATAGTATTTAAAACAGTCGCCATTTAAAATGTTTCATATTTAGAATATTCGTAAAAAATTACAATAGGTAATTATACATTTTTAAATAAAACGCCTGTCGTGGCGCAGAGGCACAAGCGTGCGACTGTAAACGCGACAGGTTGTGGGTTCGATTCCCATTCCAGGAAATGTTAGTATTTTCATTTCCTGGGTTTGGTAGCAAGGCAAAGCGTGGCATTGAGTTCCGCCACTCAGCACGCAATGCCTCAATTCGGTGGAAAGTGGGGAACAGAATTATTGTAGGAGAACGGAGTGTCTTAACACGACGGTTCTCAGGTTCCCTTTGCCTATCCTGCTATATGCGGGATACAGCGTGAAGTTAAAAAACATTTTTTAATAAAATCTATTTAGGCAAGAAACTTGATACTTTGTTGCTGATCTGTCTACGAAATTACTTATACTTACTAGCCTTAGCAACGTGTATGTCAGTTTTTACAAAAATATATATTAAACACAAAAAACACTTTTCCACATAAACTTTACCTATGCAAAAATTTCATACTAATCCGTCCACATAATTTTAGCACAAATGGAACCAAAGTTTTTTCTTCACATATTAATATTATAACGATTACAATCATGAACATTCTTCTGCTTAAGGTTTCTATTTATAACAACACATAACAACAAAGCAAAAAAATAACAAGAGAATTCATAATTCATAAGGAGCAGGTTCGATTCTTTGTTGTCAAAATCCTACGCAAATTACAAAGTAAACTATATTATGTATACATAAAGTGTATCAATCGAAGGTCTCGTTCGTTGTACGAAAGATATATTCTTTGTCACGATTTATTTTATTATTTCCTGACATTTATTTGCTTTTTAGCAACTTCACTATTACAATATATCCAAATATGTATACACAACTAGCTGTGTTCCGCGATTTCATTTCCGTGGACTTTAGAGTATTTAGATACTAAAATCTAGATTTTGCGCTAAATACTAAAATTTAAACCTTTGCGCGTTTTTATAGAAATTTTGAGAAATTCTCTTAAAGGTCCTCTACACTCTCCAAGGAAACTATAGGCCAAATTTAATCTTCCTATGGCAAGTAGTTTCGCCTGTACGTTGTCTGTCTGTCACTCAGTAACGCAAACGTTTTATATATATATATCTTCTTCTTCTTAGCATTTATCCCGGCTAGCCAGGGTCTGCCTTCCTA
>JAKGSA010000079.1:0-58736 GCA_033558755.1 Philaethria dido | reverse complement strand
TATATATATATATATATATATATATATATATATATATATATATACATGGATAGTTATATTTTAAAGACTATTATGATAAAGAGATATATTCCTTTTACATAAAGGAGTGTCTTAACACTAGGTTCTCAGGTTCCCTCTGCCTACCCCGCTATATGCGGGTTACTGCGTGAAGCTAATATTATTATAAATGCGCATTAACAAGTAGTTGATATTGTTATTCTAGAAACGTTCAGCAGTCATATTTAGCTTGAGCCCCGATATTCGGATAACTTTGTTTATGCTAGGAATTTGTAGGGCTCGTGATCGTGCGTCATTTGGTTTACTGTTTATGAAGAATTTAGTTACAATAAGGAAAGAACGTATTGAGTTTCCCTAATAACATGCTGAGAAAATTTTAGCAGTTTATGTTGATAGGTATTTATCGTCTATTATAGCCAAAATACGAAATTGTTTTAAATTGTTTTTTTTTTAACTTCACGCTGTATCCCGCATATAGCGGGGTAGGCAGAGGGAACCAGAGAACTTAGTGTTAAGACACTCCATTCTCTTTCAACATTTCCGTTCCCCACTTTCCGCCAAATTGAGGCATTGCGTGTTTAAATTGTTGTTTATTTATTATTTTGATGTGTAAGCTATATTAAATCTCAAAGGCCGGCAACGCACCTGTAGCTCCTCTGGTGTTACACGGGGCCATAGGCGGCGGTGATCACTTACCATCAAGTGACCCGATCACTCGTTGACCTTGTCCTTTCCAAAAAAAAAATATATAGTTTTTTTTTATGGAAACTCTTATTTACTGTTAGGTTTCATCTAAATCTGTTTAGTGGCTATCCGTAAAAAAGTAACAAACATTCACTCTCACAAACTTACGTATTTATAATATTAAAATTTCTTCAAGAACTGCAAATTTTCAGTCTTTTTCAGTTTGTAACACAATTTAAGCGAAAATGTATAAAATGTTTTAGCTTTTTTTTTTGGTTTGTACTTGATGGTATGTAGACCGAATTAACCACTACGCCAACGTGAAAAAAAAGATACATTAGAGATCGAATGGTCTAGAACGCTAGACACTAGAAATAATTTCTAGAAATCTCATGATAAGTTCTGACGGTAGTGCTAATAACAAGAAAAACATGCCAACTATTATTACATTGATAGGAAGTTCTATGTAATAGATCTTGAAGATAATACTGTTTATCGATTCTTATAAATTCAAGTTACAGTTAAATACGTTATAATATGACAAGAAATAATACTAAATTACTGTGGATGAGGGAAAAACTTATGCATATTGGTAGTATATCCATACCAGGCGTGAATAGGTTTATAAGTCAACTGGCATAAACGTTTTTATTTATCGTTGGTTGCGAAGCAAGTAAAGATTTCTTTTAGCTTCCCGCTGTTTCCCGCACATAGGGTACATAGGGTAGGCAGAAGGAACCAAAGAACTTGGTGTTAAGACAATCCGTTCTCAATTTTCCGCCGAATTGAGGTATCACTTTGCGTTGTAACCAGAGCGAGGAAATTAAAATAGATATTATTTAATATTTACATTTCCTCGACTGAGAATAGAACCCACAACCTGTCGTATTGACAGTCTTACTTACTTATCATATTTATATGTATCCAGGCTTAAATAAAGGAAATATTCATATGTCAAACATTGTTAAGTAACGAACGTCATGACATAACACTGTAGAAAGAATATAAAGCTTAAAACAATTGTCAACTTCTTGAAGGTTAAGCGCTACACATAGCTATTACAATTTAAAATAACGTATTTGCATTTAAATAGATTATGTCCAAAAATCGTCTTATTGTTAAAAACATTGTTTTCGCAGCATTTTCTAAATATTACCAGCCACGTGACTTGATGACGTTGAACGGACAAACGAGTTGTAGTTTGTATGTAAATCAAAATAATTACTCATTAACAAAAAACTATTATGAATGTTTCAAGTTATAATTTAAGGATTTTAGAAGTAAATATAAATCCAAATACGCAGTTCTTTTGCGTATTTGATAGAATTTTCTAGTAGTAACTATCCAAGCAAATCTTAATGCATATATCCATCATAGCCTTTAGCGTATTTTAGCGTACTAAGTTCCCAATGATACTGGAGGAAGGTCACATAAAAAGCATGAGGACTCCCCGGAGGACATGCATGAAGAGGTTAATGACTGTGGACAAGGCGAAAGAGGTATGCAGGGACCGTAGCGTTTGGCGCTCCGTTCTCTCTGACTACCCCGCTAGGGATAAGCGTGAAGTTAAGTGAAGTTCTCTATGACTGTCCTGCTTTATGTGAAAAAATATAAACCAAAAAAAATAGATGTAATAGGATATAACATAACATAATAATAATAACATAGATATACTTACTCGAGTCAGTATAAAATCATTTACTTATAAGATATGTATAATATTTAAGAAATATAACACATTGTTCTTTTTTTATCTCATAATGTCTATAATTCTATATCCTGGTAAAAAGTTTCTAGCGTATGCCAAAAGAATATTCAGTCAAGACAAAAAAAATTATAAAGAGAAATATACTTAATCTCGCTAAAAAAATACTTCACACTGTATCCTGCGCAACAGAATAATGAGAGAGAACCTAGTGTTAAGACACTCTGTCCTCCACTCTCCGCTTGAATTCGAGGCATTACGTATTAATAAGTAATGGCGGAACTCAATGTATCGCTTTATCATATAAACTTACTCAAATGAGAATCGAATCTACAACCAATCGCGTTTCTCTATTCCACTGCGCCACAATGGCTTTAGATTTAATATAACAAAAAGATAACTTTATACTTTTCTTTCAGGAATCGCTAGCAGAATGGGAGCGTGGTGTAACCGATATGCAGGCACCCGCGCCGGTAGCTGGTGCTTTATCACGGAAGTGGAGTATGAGGAGTGCCCACGCGCAAGACACTGCCACAGATGAAAGCGCACCGGTCACCAGTTCAAATTCCACTGATGCTTGTAAACTTCTTGTGGTAAGTGTAGTTGTTTTTCATTTTTCTGTTTTGTTGTGTATATCGGTGTTCGGATTCGGATTGACTAAGAAATATTTCACGGTTCATGCCGTACAGCAGGTGCCGTAGTCAAAGCAAGACCTAATCAATTTTCAAAAAAGCCGTGTTTTGTTTTTCCTTTTTTCTTTAGCTTCACGCTGTATCCCGCATATAGCAGGGTAGGCAGAGGGAACCTAGTGTTAAGACACTCCGTTCCCCACTTTCCGCCGAATTAAGGAATTGCGTGCTAAATGGCGCGAATATCAAATCATTACTGCATCATTTTTAAATTACATGTCACCTTTTCAAATACAATAAGAAAAAAGTGAATATTTATGTAATTTTATATTCTTATAATAAAATAAATGATCTTCTTATTAAAAGTGTCATTAACCTCAAATAATTCAGTATATTATTTCTCTACACTTGAAAATGTACCTATCTATATTTTTTGTGGTTTCAAATAACTTCTTACGATGACTACATAATATGATTTGGCACAAGCGAATAGAAACGAAACAAAAAAATGATTGAAGTTCATAAGAATAAGAAGTCAATATCAATTTTAAAGTTTAATTTTTTTGCTGTGAAATAAAAATTCGAATTTAAATAGGAAAATGTATGAATTTATGTTATACAAGCGTCATAAAATTATTAACACCTTCGTGGTGATGGTAATTTCGGATTGTAAGCGCCATGGTTGTGGATTCGATTTTCACTTGGAGTAATGTTTATATATATATATATTTTCTTTTCTATTACAAAATTCGACATTGAGTACCGCCACTCAAAATCCAATGTCTGGAAATTGGACGAAATTATGTAAGATATTTGAAAATAACATAATTACCAATATCTTGAAATATTTTTAACTTCAAGTTTTTCACCCAGTAGAGTAGAGAGAACTTAGTCATTTTGTATTCGACACATTGCATGTTAAGTGGCGGAACTGAAATGCAGAAATGCTTTATCTTACCAAAGTTAAAAAAAAATTAAATACAATCGTTCCTCCAAATGAGAATAGAACCTATAACCAATCAATTTCACATTCAGATTCACCCACTACGCTACGATACCCTCAATAAAAAAGAGACTTAATACTAAAATAATTTTATACGTTATAAAAGACCAATCTGAAAGCAAAGCTTCATACATAATGCTTGAAAAACGTGTTCAATTGTTTTCATGCGTCCAAACAGTGCACGGGTAATGTCCGAACGGAAACTTTGCCTATCACGAGAACAACGACAACGTATTTTTGTTACTGATATGGCAATAAATTGATACATTGATGCAGGCAGCCGTGTTTAATTGAGTTTCATGAACGCTGGGGTTAATTGGTGTTAAACGTGCTCCAGGCGTCTAGTTCCTTCCATCAAATCGATATGTAGATCTTTTGGATACGTACTTATGCATGTATGAATATGTGTGTCCGTATCAGGCATGAATATGTTGATAAGTCGACATGCATATTTATTTTTTAAATATTAATAAAGGATTTTCGTCGACAGGCGACGCTTATCGTGGCACAGAGGCACAAGCGTGCAACTGTAAACGCGACAAGTTGTGGGTTCGATTCCCACTCCAGGAAATTGTATTTTTCATATCCTGGGTATATATATATATATATATATATATATATATATATATATATATATATATATATAAATATAAAAAATATAATAAAAATCAATCCTTATTCAAAGAATACAAATATTCGCCTAAAATATTAACACATACTAAGCCAATACTATGATGGCGTCAACGTGCAGTAATTGGACGGTACATTAAATTAGATAAGAATAATAATTGAGCCTCAAATTGAATTCGATCGCAGTTTTTATATCATCCGACGCCATTGAAGTTCGTTTATATCATTTTATTACCTCAACTAATTATGCAAATTGATTTTGTCGTCAATTTTAAAATTATTCTGTTGAGATTCACTTTTCGTACTTTCGAGAAGAATTTTACTGTTAACGGAATATATAATATTTTATAAGGTTGTATATAATAAGAAACGCGAAAGGTTGTGGGATCGATTCCCACTCCAGGAAATGTAAAAGTTTAGTGTTTTCATTTCCTGGGTCTGGTAACAAGGCAAGCCGCGGCGTTGAGTTCCGCCACTCAACACGCAATGCCCCAATCCGGCGGAAAGTGGGTAACGAAATTGTTCAAAAAGAATGGAGTGTCTTAACTCTAGGTTCTCAGGTTCTCTTTGTCTATCCTGCTATATGCGGGACACAGCGTGAAGCTAAAAAAAAGATAAGGTTACCATGGTACAGTGGGACAACGTCAGATTGTGAATACGACTGATGTAAGTTCGATTTCGAAAAAAAAATATTGCAGGAAGTGATTTATGAATTGGCAACTCAATAAAGCGATGTGCACAGTATGTTTTATCGTTTATCATATCCTGTTTTTACATATAAAGAAGAATATAATTTTGTATAAAATGACGCTATTGAAGGGAGAATAAATAATGTTTCCTATTAAAATACCAATAAATGGAGAGGCATAAAAGGCAAGTGCGCAGTCGGACCGTCTAACTGTAATGCGATTGCGATTTGTGTGTTCGACTCCTACTTGAGGAGTTATTATGATGATTATATAAATATATTTTCTATATTTTTATTTTATATATTTTCAATTACTTCAATTTTTGGACGGAAAAAGAGAACGGAGTGTCTTAACACAAAGCTCCTTTTGACTACACCACTTTGCGGGAAAAAACTTGGAAATGAAACAATAAAGAGAAATTAACTTTGACAATAATACGTAATAAAACTTTAGAGTAATCCTATTAACTTGTTAATAAATTGCTCACTTAGCAACGGAAATGATGCATAGCGGGAAATTAGCGCATATTTAATAAACCGCAAAACCATCGTTATTCATACATATTATTTCATTAAATCTTAGCTTCTTAATAATAGTGGCGAAGTAACGCCTATAATATAGTATTTATTAATGAGTCAATAGTAATTTTTAAATAAAAATTAACAATTATTTTTTTCTTGTAGCTTCATGATTTTTCTACTCATGGGAGGGTAGAAAATCAATTAAGACACTCCGTTTTCTAATTTCTGCCTGAACCCAAGGCGTTGCGTGTTGTGTGGTGGAATAGTATTTCTTCAAGATTTCATTCTTTACCTGATTCATATGTCCGAAATTTTCGACACTTTTAGCATAATAAAAAGTGTTCCTATGAAAGTAGGTGTACCACAATGAAAGGTAGGTGAGAGATAGGGATCTCAAGTGTAACGTTTTATTATGCCAAAAGTGTCGAAAATTTTAGACCATATGAATCAGAAAAGGACAAAATCTTGAAGAACCACCCAATACATCGCCACGTTTAGTCTTTTCAGAAGATGAGGAATTAAAAATTGTTTGAATATTATCATTCTCCTCAATAGGAATCGAACCCACAACCACTCGCATTAACAGTCAAACAGTGTTTCGCTGCGCTACGATAAACTCTTATATTCAGTCAGTAGCTTCATGCTTTATTTCGCATAGTTTGCAATCTTATACTGCAACTACCTATTTTTTACTGATCAATCTTCCTTCGTATGTTCGTCATACAATATGACATTGACGAAATGGTTTGTGCTGAACTGGCACGTTCGAAGTTAATGTCAAAACATTCCATTTACCTCTGCTATTGTTAATTTTTGTATTTATTTTATTTACAGTACATCGGTGAATCCAAAACCCCGATATGGCGGCTTTCTCTATGTGGGGGCAACGCAGCGGCGGTGGCAGCTCGGGCTGGTACCAAGTTGCTACCACCGAAGATTCGCATAGTATGGAATCCACCAACCACGCCATATCAACATACTGAGAAGTTAAGATTGGTGGTCACAGCTGTTAATAGCGGTAAGTAGATGTTTTTTTCTTATAAGTTGTTAATTTAAAGTAAGAAAAAATGTTTTTAATACGTATAAAAATTAAAACATATCAGGATTCGAACTGGCGCCTCTTGAAATCAATCCATCTAAAGGGTCTCGCTAGCCAATTAATACGTTCTTACAGAGCTGCGTCGAAAGCATTATAAAAGTAAGTTTTAAAACTTACCTTAATGCTTGCTAGCAATATCGACATAGAACGTACGGCTTAATTGGGTGCGTTTGAACTGAGTCAAAACTACAAGGCATCAAATGTAAAATTTTTAATTTTAGAAATAAGACATTTTTAAATTGTTTTGAAAAAGAGAACGCGTATACCTCAGGGTTTGATATTAAGATTTCGATTCTTAACGTTTTTAGGTAGATAATAAAAGAAAAATATCTAATTTTATTTAATACAAAATAACAATAGAAATTTAAAAAACAGAAATTATAAGCCAGCTTTATCGCCAACAGCCATCTCTTCTAGATAATCTTTTCATATTGGTTATACAAGTAATCGAAATCTACAATATCTCTAGTAATAAAAAATGAATTAACATACCAAGATATAAAGAATTACTCAATTTTTTCGAAGCAATATGATAAAAGGTGTAGCAGTTCAAGGCTAAATTCATATCAGAAATTCGCATACTCTTAAGTAATTTACTTCTCACCCTATTTTCGCAATTTGTGTGAAAGATTATAAACGTTACTGTAATTCTAACAGTACTCTATGAAGAAGTGTTCATTAAAGTTGTTTAATTTAAATTTATTACACGCGCTTCTTTTACAAACTTTTACAATTGTAACGTTTTCCCATCTAAAAGTCGTCTTAACTGTTATTTCGATTGTTTTACTCAAGCATATATCATAGTTATTGCAAAGAACAATATTCTATGAATCTGAACATCTGTACATCAAATTTTACTAGAGATATTAATATATACCCAACGAAGAGCTATTCCCCACTTTCCGCCAAATTGAGGCATTGCGTGTTGAGTTGCGGAACTCAACGCCGCGCTTTGCCGTGTTACCAATCCCTTGTTACCAATCCCAAGAAATGAAAATACTAAATTTTACATTTCCTGGAGTGGGAATCGAAACCACAACTTGTCGCGTTTACAGTCTCCGCGCCACGACAGGCGTTCTAACATAATAATAATTTAATTGCATTCTAATCACTCAACAGGCGCAGTATGCAACAACGACTCTCAATTCACTTGCGGGCTGACAAGCCTGTGTATAGCCTCGTACTTAGTGTGCGACGGCATCCGCCACTGTCCGGGTGGTGAGGACGAGGACTCGAGCGCCTGTTCCCATAGACGCGACTCCCCGCTCCTGGAGATGCTGAGGAGGTTCGCAGCAAGAAACCAGGAGCTGTTGGGTCTTGACCAGCCTGATGGTGTGACGAAGCCTTCTGTTATAAGTAAGTAAATATTATTCTTTATTGTAAGGTATATTTTTTCATTATTTTTATATAAAGTTTAGTTTTATTTTTGAGTGAAATCGTTTTTTTTTTCGAGACAGGTAAATCTCAAATACTTCCCACACATTTATAAAAATCGAGAATCGAATTTATGATTTAATTGCGGTTTTTTTTTTTATATTTTGCATTTGCTTTTTATAACTGATGGTGATGATATGATAGTATGTTGAAATCACATAAAATCTTTGTATATGTATAGTAAAGTTTTATGTCATTTCGATTATAGATATATAAACTATACTATAAAGCTTTAAATCTGTACAATAGTTTTTGCATGAAAGAATAACAAACAACCATCCATCCATCACGATCTTTCGCATTTATTATATAATAATATTTCTATTATAATTTTTCCAGTGAAAATAACAGAAGGTGAACAGAAACAAAATGCGTTTATGGAGTTCGCGGCAGCTTTAAAACCGTACGGACCATGGAGCTACCTCGTGGTGGGCATGCTGGTGTGCGCCACCATCCTCATGTTCTGTTTGGCTTGGGGTGAGTTTTAATTACAGTATAATTAATATTTATTATGAAAATAGCTTTTAGGATTAACCTGTAAATCATTTTTATAAAACGTATAAAAATTTGAACGCAGTGGGAGTCGAACCCGCGCCTCTTGGTATCCGTCCAAGCGCTATAACCCCTATGCCATGCGTCCTTGTACAATTCTTTTATACGTTTTCTAAAAATAGTATTTGGTTTCCTAAGTGTGTGAATAACACTTTCAAGTATCAAAAACAACATGTAAATGCTTTAGTAAAACGCAGTGTGACTTATTTGATACGCAGTGCTATTTTGGATTGGGCAAACATAATGTAGGCTTAAGGCACTTTGATCTCGACATCAATCCTAATTCAGAGATGCCTTGGTTTTTTATTTCTTACCCAAGGTGAATTTGCAGTTTCTCTAATCAAGTGAAAAAATTAAAATATTTCTAATTAAGTATAAATATTTTCTCGATCGACATTCCTACATATATCTGTTATAAATAAAGAACTCTTTAGAGTCTCTTAATCTATACATTCGTATCTTTTGTACGTAGTGAAACATATATTTAGAGAGGAATTCCGTACGTTTTTTTTATTAATTTAAAACTAATCATAAACATTTTATTACAGAATGCTGTTGCAAACGCTCGAAGCCATCAGACACGCCAATCATCCCCGCTTCCTGTATAGATATATCCCCGACGGTGACAGTCACGGCAGCTTCTCAACAATTGTTCGACACTCAGCCCCCATCCCCCCCGGAATATGAACCACCTCCCACTTACTCCTCACTGTTCCCGAGGGCATATAAGTCCTCCCCCTCACCTATACCACATTGCTCTCACGACGAGCCTGACTGAACCGTATCGTATAACCAAATCATGTTGTTATAATGTAGCTATAATACAATATTAATATAAGTATTACGATTTTTCTGATGTTTATATATAAAATGTACACTTTTTTAATCATTTTCTGTAAAAAAAATATTTTTTTGTATTATCTGTTTCTTGCTGTCAAAATTAGACATTTATAATTTTTTTAAGCATATGATTCTTGTCACAATGACAGTGTTGTATTTAATAAAAAAATAGGAAGTTATTAATGGAAATTATTACCTTTTTCTAAGTTTTTATGATTGTAAAGTTAAAATTGTATTTTTTTGGTGTAGGGAACATTAAAAAAATCATTATTTAGAACCGCAATCAGTAACATTAACTAGTGTTTTTAATCAATTTATATTAAATGAGTAGAAATTAATATATTTGTACTTTTTTAATATTAATTAAATTTATATATAAAATGAACGTCTGATTGCGGTTCATGCATTTATTCTAGGGGGCGTTTTTCTTAAACTGTTACTTGAATTCATATTACCTTAATATTTTTATATTAAAGGTCATATGTATATAAACTTTGTACATACAATTCTTATAAGACATCTTTTTGTTTAGCAATATTGTTTTAAATAAAAACATTTTTGTATATATCATATGCAGGGCCATAACATAAAGTACAATAACTATATTTGGGACCAAGTCTTTTTTACGTTCTCACTAAATGTGCCTTAAATAATAAAGTTTATATTTTTTTTACATTTATGTATGTTTGAGTAATGACTAGGAATGGACAATATAAGACAAGCTAAGCTGACAATAAAGGTCCTTTAAATATTTTTTAAGGCTTCAATAATTTGTTAAACTTTGTGTAGCATACAATAAATTAACAATTGAAATTGTAAAATTTAAAGTACCTAATTATTTTTTTTCCTTATGTGTGACAGATTTTGAATACAGATAAGAAATAGAATAAAAACTTTTTTTTGAACGTGTTAATATTAAGCTGTTAAGTAGCCAGTGTTACGAAATTATATAATAACAACATTTCACTATTTTAACTTAAAAACGTAGGCAAGAATTTTTTACCATTTATATGATGTGATAAAAAGTGAACACATTATTTGAGATTGAAAGAAAATATCGATTTACCAATATATAAAGAGAATGTATATGAAATGGAGATTGCTATATTTAAGTTTCTTTATGATAACTATTTACTAGTATCGCTGTCCACATTGATTTAAGCTAGTCTATTAGAATCTGTTTTATTTCATAGATATAAGTAATCTAGTTTTAGACTACTGGGTAAATCCTAGATTAAGTCTGTTATAACTACACAAAATGTAAGACATAAGGATTATAAAATGAAAGTGATATATATTATAAGAAAATATTATTACTAAAAATAAATATTTATTTAAAAACAAATGTTTTAATTTGTATTTTACATCTATGCACCCGCTTGCTTACAAAGACATTATAGTTATTTAGAGTAGAAGTAGTATTTTATAAATATAAAACAATAATCATTTGCCGAGAAAATATGTTTAACTATGTGCTCTGGTACATCAAAGTGCGGTATCGAGTTTCGTTTATTTTTTTTTATGGATAACGGATGGCAAACGAGCAGAAGGGCCACCTGATGGTAAGTGGTTACCTTTGCACATGGATATTAACAACACCAGAGGTGTAGTAAATGGGTTGCCGACCTAGAGGATACAGGTTGAAGGGGAGTGCAAAGTAGTAGTTTACTATCGGAACCACGACATTCTGGGGATACTTAATATGCAGTCTCAAATTTAGACGAAAAGCAAGCATGTTCTATCTGACTATTCTATGATTGGATAATGAGATACGAAAGTGAGACGCTGTTGCTACAATATGCGTATGCACTAATTACAAAAAAATATTAGCATATCCTCTATTAGGTACATATAGTTTTCGTCAACAAAATTTGATTAAGTCTCTCCTCGGTCCACGTATATTGTATACGCATATTAACGATTATCCACGAAGTATATTAAAATGATTATTAAAACGTTCTACGTTAAAAATAAAATCACATTACATATAAAGCATAAATAATCACAACATAATTTTATTAATACGACCAATATGATAGGATATTAGAATATATATTGTCTCATATGCCTAAAAATTGTATTTCGTTGCTTAAAAAAAAGCAACTGTTGTATTTCTCACCAGCTTTTCTCATTAAAACTGGTTTCAGAGCCAGTAGAAGACTATGCTTAAAAATAGCATTGACTACGTTAGTACTATTTAGATATTTTATATATTTTATAGACTTAGAAAGGACATTTTTTTTTTTTTTTATACAAAACAGTTATGATTTGCAAACCAAACATACTAGATATTTTTATAACTGGCAGTTCATTCTCTTTAAATTGACATCAACTTGACAGTTGACAAATTACGATTGACATAAATTCTGTCATTAGCAAGTTATCGAAACAAAAATGGAAAATAATATTTTATAACAATATGCGAAACATTAATTATAAACAGTTCCCAGTAGTATATTGAAGTTTTGTCATATTGTAATTAAATAGGAGTACATATTACACTATTCTACGATGGATGTTACTACGTTATTTCAAATTTGCCGTGTTTGCTTGGACTCTGACAAACAAAACTACACATCCTTAAGTGAAACCTATAAACAATTATCTTTATTCGAACACATAAATGCTATAACTAATTTAAAAATAAAATATAAGGACGGCCATCCCGACAAAATATGTGAGCAATGTTTTAACGAACTGTGTACAGCTGTTGACTTTAAAGAAAAATGTGAACAATCCAATAATACATTGACTAACAAGAGTATTAAAAAAGAAAAAGTCAATGTAGAATGTAATGTCATAGTTAAAAAAGAAAAACTTGAAATAAAGATGGAAGAAGATAATAATAGTGATGATAATTTTTACTATGGTTATGGTGATGAAGATTCTAGTGATCCAATCAACGAATCTAAATCAAATCAAACTCGAAAAAGTAGAGCTATAAATCTGAACCTAAAGTGTAATGATTGTACATTAACATTTAAATCCAAATGCAAGCTCTCAGTTCATTGGAAAAAGACTCACATGGCAGAAGCACTAATTTGTACAAATTGTAAACGAACATTTAAAAGTTTTAAAGCCTACCATTTACATAAGCAAAGAAAAACTAAAAGTTGCTTAGTTGCAACTAATAAAAATTTATTAATAGAAGGTATAGGGAAAAACAGAGTATTTATATGTAAAGAGTGCAATTATAAGACTTCAAGAATTAAAGATATGTCAGCTCATTTGGTCACACACAGTGGGGAGAGACCTTATCAGTGTCACTTATGCCCTAACACATACACACAACATAGCTCTCTTCAAAGCCATATTGAAGGAACACACAAAAGTTACTTTATTGAAATAACCTGCCAGTTTTGTGGTAAGTATGTGAAAGGCCGAAGAAATGTATATAGACATTTAAAAGGACACACAGATGGGGAAGCAACTTGCACAATATGTAAGAAAGTTATGAAAAAAAAGAGTTTCCATATTCACATGAAACGGCATACTGGTGTAAAATCATTTACATGTGAGAAGTGTGCGTCAACATTTTACACTAGTGCGGAACTGTGCAATCATAAACGCTGGGTGCATATAAGAAGTGAAGAGATGCTCAAATGTGATCTCTGCGAGTATAAATGTGTAAAGGCTTATAACATGAAGCAGCATAAGAGTAAACATACTGAAAAAAACTTACCTTGCACAATTTGCGGCAGATTCTATTTAAGTGTTGAAAAATTGACTGCCCATCAAAAAATGCATTACGATGAAAAGAAATACTCCTGTCCACAATGTGAAATGAAATTTTACAAAAGAGATTCAATAAGAAAACATATGAAAGTGAAACACGCAGTAACAATAATTGACGAACCAGTAACAGTACCTGTGGAGGTGAAGACAGAAAATATTGGATATCAAGCCGATGATCTGAATGTTGATAATGATCGTACTTCAATGAAACATTAGTGAAAATTATAAAATTAATAGATATAGTTATATGTTTCATATATTTCAAATTTTTATCTATTTAAATTGTTAAATTTATATTTGTAATTAATGTATAGAATGTCAAATCAGAGGCCATCTTTATATAGTGGGACAGCTCTTGCCCATAAATGCAGTTAGTTATGGGTTCGATTCTCACTTTGGAGTATGATTTTTTTTTTTCATTTATCCACTCTGATTGAGTTCTGCCACTTAACACATAGTGCCACAAATCTGGACAAAAAAAAATTAAATAGAGTGTGTTCACATAATATTCTTTCTGACTACCCAGCTACCTAGTATAAAGTATACATTAAAAAAGATTAAACATTGGCAGCATTAACCCTCAAGTCACAATAGGTCATATAAGTTACATTTATAACTCTCTATTCTTTAATAATAGATTTAAAATAATTATTAATCTTTTACAGTCATATATTTTTGGCTTCATTCTTAATTTCATTATTCTAATGTCAGTTACCTGTTACATTTTGCAAAGCTATTTAAAATAACAATAAATACTTAAATATTAAGTAACACGAAATATGAAAATTCTTTTGACTCTTTGAATTTTTTTAATAATAATTAATAAAGATTTAGATAGTAATTATCATTACATCTATAAATAAATACATGAAGCAAAAATTTTGGATCCCTTTCTACCAAAATTACGCGGACGGAGGAGCATGAAATTTGGCACACTTATAGTTTATATAGAGGAGTGCAGAATGCTAATATTTTTTTTAAAATAATTCATAAAAAGTATATTAAATTAACAAAATTAATGGTCACACACTGCCACCGCTTGACATCCATGTTATATAGTGTCATATAAGACAAAGCGTTGTTAACGCGTCAAAGAGGACACTAGTATTTATAAAAGAACAATTTTATATTAAAAGAAACCATTGTCTCAATTATTTTGTTATGATAAAGAAATATAATTATAAAATAAGTATAAAAAGTGCACAAATTTTTATTGTAATTTTTTATGTATATAAAGTTTAGGTAAATAATATATTTCATTTATAATATTAAAAGAAATCATTAAGTCTAAACATATTGTGATTTTTATTCTGTATTTTGGAATAACGTAAATATAATAAGCTTACGGTGGAAAGTGGGGAATGGAGTGACTTAACTGGTTCTCTCTGCCTACCCTGCTGTATACGGGATACAGCGTGAAGCTATATAAAAATATATATATATATATATATATATATATATATATATATATATATGAAACTTTTAATGGTTATAACAATATGTATTATTAGACTTTGTTATTTTATTTAATAAATAATAATAATAAGCATTGTCAGTGTGGACATAGTCAAGATACTCTTCGCCTTTTGTTTGCCGCTTTCCACCCGAAATTGAAATGACATTGCGTGTTAAGAGTGGCGGAAATCAACCCGCGACCACTATCATGTCAAAAACGAACCGCCAAATATCTTATGATGTGTTCCGGTTCGATGGCATGTAATCCAGGTTTTCCTCTTTCCCACCCATCCTTTCCCCAAAATGTGGTGGTTCCGATAGCGGACCACTACATTGTCCTCCCTTTCCATCTGTATCCTCTAGGTTGGCAACGCATCTACAACGTCTCTGGTGTTGTAGATGTTCATAAGCGAACCACTTATGAACATCTACAACACCAGAGACCATCAGGTGGTCCTTCAGCTCGTTTGTCATCCGTATTACTTACTTGAAATTTATAATTGTATAAATTTAAGATATATTAGGCATTTTTAATATGAATTTATTTTAAAGGATGACGAATAACATTGTTAAAAGCACAACATTTCAATAAGTAAAGGAAATAAATAATTTTTCGTTGTATTGTTATAATTATGTTACACAAACCATATTAAGTCTATTGTAAAGTACACAAATAATATTAGATTCACATGTAAATAAAGAAATTTAAAATATGTTTTGGTTGTTTATATTTATTTTTGTATTAGCGGAGAAAGTGGAGAGATGAGAAACATTGCCAGTAGTGTAGATTAGACATTTATTCTACCACTAATTGGGGAAATAATAGCTATTTATATATATTAAAGTGACGTTACCCAAAAAAATACTTTAAAAATATATGCCGTCGGTTTTCTTTGCTAAAATTAATAACATAACATATCAGGTCACGTGCCTCCTCCAAAATAATAATTAAAATTTTAGCAATGCACTGAAAATTAAGGTTAATACGACTAACTCAAGACGTACCCGTTAGCTTAATTAATTTAAATGGGGCCGCATCAGAAACTCTAGATATCATATAAAAAAATAATTGTCAAAATTAGTTCACACAGAAAAAAGTTGTAGATCTATATATAAATACGTGAGCAAAATATTTTTTTTTTTTTTTTTTCGAAGTGATACACATGCTGTTGACCCTAGTCCCGGAGTATAGTAGACCCGGTCTTTACAGCGACACCGGGGGGGGTGAGGGAAGAGGGTGCTCAGTCCCTGCGAAATGCAAGCACTAACTGGCTGCTTGAGAGGATGCCGACAGGCGCAAGGGTGCCCCCTGCGGGGCTAGGACCTCGGCTTGCGCGAGTCGTGCGGGCGGGCGGGCCGTTACGAAAGCTGGACTTCGCCCTCGAATCCGTCGACGGCGGTGTATGTGTCGTGCGTGTGTAGCGTTCCTACCTACATATTTTGCGTTCGCGACCGTAATGGGGTCATCGGGGTCTAACGTGAGCAAAAACTTTGGATCCCTTTTTACGAAAATTTCGCCGACGCAGGAGCATGAAATTGGGCACAATTATAGTTTATATAGAGACGGAGTGCAGAACGCTAACATTTTTATTAAATAATGCATAAAAAATATATGAAATTATTAAAATAAATATTACACTTACTACCATGGTTTGAAATTCATGTTTATATAAAGTGCCATATACGTTGCTACGCAACGGGTTGTTAACGCGTTAAAGGGGACACTAGTCATTATATGCACAAAATAATATAGGAAACACAGCAGTAATTTCGATTGTGCGTTATCTGTTAGTAATGTTAATATTTCATTTTTTTGCTCAAGTTCCGTCTGTTTAAAATGCTTTATGAATGCTTGCCCTCGGACCGCGAAAGCGTTTAAGGGCCATGTCCTCTGGCTTTTAAGTTAATATTTGATTGTGTAACTTTTTAAATAATATCGCGATTTTTAGTACTAGGGTGCATAAATCTTTAAGTAGACCGAGGAATCCGGCTAAGGGATCAGCGGCGCTCCGCACTAGACCACCACAAACAGTTCAAGTAGCCAGGGCTCTCCACTTCACATCCTTGGGTCCAGACACACATTGTGTTTGGGCTAAACAAATCCTAATCCCAGGCTCCTTTCACTCCCCACTTTTCCCCACCTCCCCCCCTCATTTTCAATATCCCCCTCCATTTGTTCCCACACGAAACCCCTCCCCCTCCCACCAACCGTCTCCCACGACCCCCTCCCTAAGTCACCCCTGAAACAACCCCCTCCCCTCCCTGAACAGTACCTCACCCCCCCTGGGCCTATCTTCGGAACCAGTAGAGATAGACCCACCGAGTTTGGGCTCTTTGGATTCGGCTGAAGGAGCCCTACAATCTGGCTCCAACGGATTCCAGGAACAGCCACTAAATTCCCAGGAATTTACCCAAAAACACGAAAAGTGCAGTTTTAGCGGCAGGGAATTGACGTAAATTAGAATAACTTGACACCAGTGGCTCTATACACTACCGGAAATTCAAGACTTGGTACTGGCTACCAAAGAAATTTACACTGTTTGACAAATTAGGGTACCTATACATACCCACAATTTTTATAGTATTGACCAGGAGTGGACTGAAAACGTTAGGTACAATTATATACCCAACGAATTTAAAGAAGGACGCACACCTCCAGTTTTCCCCGGCATCTACAGACTTGGTGGGGCCAAGTATGGCCTCCAGTAAACTGGAAGAGAGGAGGAAGCTCTCCAAAAGCCCCCTCACGGAGGAACTGGAGAGAACCTCTGAGATTACCCTGCCGCCCTCCAGAGTAATCAGAGAAATCAGGACCACAAAATTGGCGGAAAAATGTCTAAAGGAGGGACCATCTAAAAAACTCTAGAACCCTGAAGCAAGAAATAAAAGCAGGCATTACAGATGTCATAAATAGACTCGCCAGAATGGTGAAAGATTTGGCAATAGATCTTTCGGAGATAGAGAAGGAGCTGGAAGAAGCGAACAAGGGGAAAAAGGTATTAGAGAAATTATATGACGCTAAGGACCATCAGGAGAGTCTCTCCTTGAGGATGGAGGAGCACTCGCGTTTGCTCGCGCAAAACACAGCGCAGATAAAAGAGCTCCAAACGGCCATTGAG
Organism: Philaethria dido; assembly: GCA_033558755.1. Taxonomy (NCBI): domain Eukaryota; kingdom Metazoa; phylum Arthropoda; class Insecta; order Lepidoptera; family Nymphalidae; genus Philaethria; species Philaethria dido. The sequence continues at coordinate 40,623 of JAKGSA010000079.1, read as the reverse complement.
AGAGCAGCTAGTGTCGAGAGTCGAGAGTCGTGGCAAGAGCGCCTACGCCCGCACCGGCACCCCCTGCCCTGCACTCGGTCATCATATCTTCGGAGGATGACCAGGAGACGGGGGAGGAGGTGCTGGAACGGGTACGCAAAGCCATCGACGCGAAGGAGGGCTGGGTGAAGGTGGAGAAAATAATTCTCGGGTGCCCAACATCGGAAGACAGGGCAAAGGTTAGGCAAAGGCTCCAGTCGCCTCGTTGTCGAGGACGTCAGAAACAGAGACCCAATGATCGTCCTGAGGGATCTCTTAAACATCAACTCTGATGAGGAGGTGCTGAGGGCCCTCAGGAATCAGAATGGGGAGGTCTTTGACGGCCTCCGCAGCGGGGACGACAGAGTCCAGGTCAAGTATCGGAGAAAGGCGAGGAACACCAGCACCAGCCCCACACCAGCCACCTGGTGTTGTCGGTCTCCCCCATAATATGGAGGAGAGCGACGGCACTGGGGGCGTTGCGAGTGGATCTACAAAGCGTCGGGGTTTACGACCAGTCGCCCTTGGTGCAGTGCTCTAGGTGTTTGGCGTACGGCCACACCAGAAAGTACTGCACCGAGGGCACTGACGCCTGTAGCCACTGTGGGAGCCCTCACCTGAAGGATAAGTGCGAGCAATGGGCGGTCAGTGTTTCCCCCACGTTTATCAACTGCACAAGGGCTAAAATTGGCCGCCCAGACCATAATGCATTCAGCGACGATTGCCCTGTCCGGAAACGGTGGCTCGGAGTCGCTCGCTCGATCAACCGTAGCATATTGCTGAGGTTGGAGCGGCGACTACCGGCACACGGGAAAAGGAGTTCCACTCCATCCCCAGGAACAGACTCGGAGCCGAGAGAGAAGGAGGGGGAAAATTAAACTATTATTTAGGCTTGTATTGTGTTTCAAAATTCGATTTTATTGTTTGTACTGTGTCTTCTTGTGTTGTCTTGAAAATAATAGTATATAATTGTCGCAATATATTCGCAAAAATAAATGTTAGTTAAGTTTGAATAGCACTAAGATATATGATGGCGACATAAGATTGCTTACGACGTCCATCATATAGCCAAATAGTAAGTAAAATTAGGATAAGTGATAATTGTAGGCAATTACTTAGAAAATAAGATAGCAAATAAGATAATAAATAAGAAACGAAAAAATTCTCAAAACGATAAAAATATATAAAAATGTTAAAACAAAAAGAAAAATAAAATATGTAAATCGTAAATAAAATAGAAATAAGATAGATATAGATAAATGATGACAAGTAGATAGAGATAGATATAATGCTAGGATGTAAGTGTAAAGTTAGACAAAATAGAAACTGTAAGCTAGAGAAATTAAAGTAATGTAAAAGTTATATTGTTAAGTTAGAAAGAATAAGAATTAGAAATTTAGTAAAAATAATATAAATAAGAAAGTAAGTAAAGTTAGTACAAAATTTAATAGTCATAAGTTAGTAAGTACAAGATTTGGGTTCCCCCTCCCTAGAGACTTAGTGTAGTATTAAATATGTAGTGATAAGTAAAATAAATGAGCAACAAAACTGTAAAAATTAAAAAAAGCATAAAACGACTCCGATCCTCATGTTGGAGGTGCAAGTTTATAAAATAAAAAAAAAAAAATGTTTCATTTTTACACCTTCATGATTTTTTATTTCTCTACGATTAACGTCGCGTTATGTCTCACCAAAATGAGGAAATAGAAATAATTTAAATATAATCATATGAAAAAAAAAGTGATATATGAAATGAAACTCCTTAGCGTGGATTCACCTTGCGGGTGATCATCACGTTACAGGGAAAAGAACTCGATGCAGTGCCTGGGACTTGTAATCCAAGTGTAGGCTTAAGGGGTCCCTTTAATATGCATAAACACTTGATTCCACTCATCAAGCTTCTCTTTTACCTAGCCATTTCTATTATTCTAAATAGTAGAGTGTATATACAATTTATGTATCTATGTAGTATGTTCTCCTCTTTATATTTTTTTTAGCTTCACGCAATATCCTGCACATAGCAGATTAGGCATAGAGAACCTGAGAACATAGTGTTCTTTGTCCATTTTCGTTCCCCACTTTCCGCCGAATTGAGGCGGATATGGAAATATTAAATATTATTTAATACTCGTATTTTCTGGAGTGGAATCTCTGGAACCCATAACCTTCGTATTTACAGTCTTCGCACGCTTCTGTGCCTATACGCCACTTCCATTACGCTTCCTTTTTATATCTTTATCCTTATTTCTTTAACTTTATAAATATACAATTCTCTTACTATAATTTAGAAACAAATATTGATTGATGTCAATAATTGAGCAAGAACGTATTTCCCAATAGGGGTTGATGGGGATTTCCCGTGATTCCCTTCGCGGAAAGCTGAAGGCTCTGTTTTGAACATAACAAAAAAATGTTCCATATATTCTTTAAATATTATTTAATAAAATTAATAAAGTCCACGACACAATGCCTATTGAGGCGCAGAGGCATAAGCGTGCGACTGCAAACGCGACAGGTTGTGTGTTCGATTCCCACTCCAGGAAATGTTAGTATTTTCATTTCCTGGGCTTGGTAACAAGGCAAAGCGCGGCGTTGAGTTCCGCCACTCAACATTCACGCCACGCCACGCCTCAATTCGGCGGAAAGTGGGGAACAGAATTTTTGTAAGAGAAGGGAGTGTCTTAACACTAGTTTCTCGGGTTCCCTCTGCCTACCCTGCTATACGCGGAATACAGCGTGAAGTTAAAAAAAGAAATAAAGTCGAAATAATAATTTAGATTTTAACTAAAACTCAAAACTCAAAACTACGCTCTGCTACCATGGCTACAATATGGGGTCCTTCAAAAGGGGAATAAATAGGTTTTTGAAGGGTCGGCAACGCGTAAGTGATGCCCCTGGTGTTGCAAGCGTCCATAGGCCACGGTAACCACTTACCATCAGGTGGGCCGTGTGCCTTGTTGCCACCGTCGTGGTATAAAAAAAAAAAAAAAAACAATCCACTCGTCAAATCGTAACTAAAGTGAAATGCGACCGCATCAATAGCACTAGCTATTATATAAAAAAAAGAATCGTGAAAATTTGTTCGCCCATTAAAAAGTTACGCCGTAACATACATATATACATTTTTAAAGTTTATTAAGAATTGTCTACTTATAACCTGTTTAAAAACAAAACCTTTTTAATAATATATAATTTATTTGGTATACATGATTTGACACATCTTTCGAAATGTCGTTCTCCTTTAATCAGCAAGAGGAATCTCCGTTCCTGACCCGAGCCGTTCCGATAAAGACCTCTTAATCCAGTCTGGGCGAATAGGTAAGGTAGGAAAAGGTATTTCATATCGTCAATGAGCTTAGTTTTTGTACTTTCTTTACTTTTTCCAAAGTTGAAATTAGGTTTTTTCTGTCCACTGGCCTCTAACTGCTGTATTAATGCTTATATAAATATATAACTTAGCATATATAACTTAGCATCCTGAAAGCAATCAAAATTAAAACTGGTTGTTGTAAAGGGTGGCACTTTTCTATACCTTTCTTATACGCTTATTACAACTTATTTTTATTGTTATAAGAATTTCGGCACAGCTAGATATAGAACGCATGGCTTAGCTGTCAGAGCACTTGGACAGTTTTCAAAAGGCGCGGGTTTGAGTCGCTGCGTTCGAATTTTCATACGTTTTCTAAATACATGTTTCCTTTTGTAAGTGTGTGATTTTAATGCTTTACAAATACAAGCGTTTAGTTCCGTCATTCAGCACACAATGCTATGTTCCCTCTGCCTACCCTGCTTAGCAGGGGGCTGTATCCCGCATATAGCAGGGCCTGCTATATGCGGGATACAGCGTGAAGCTAAAAAAATATAAATGGAATACACAAATTACGTTTGCGACAGACAGAGGATTTAAAAAAAACCGAAATACTTTTAAATAAACTTTAATTATATATTAAAATTAATACAAATTAACCCTATGAATGATGATTCCACCTCGATGTGGGAATATGGAATGATCCTTCTTACAAAAATATAATCTAATAAAACTCGTGGGAACACACATTATTATATTAATTACAAAGAAAGAGAATTTCACTGTAAGCACTTTACATACAGTAGTTCTATGTAACTCACATGTAAACACAAATAAAAACAACAAACACAACATATAAAGGAAACATAAGTAATAGGTATCAATTACAAAATACACTCATATTTATATATTTGGGTCACACATAATACGTTTAGTTCAAGGCAATATCGGACCACCGGTTCTGGTCAGGTGGACTTAAATATTGGCAGCTGTGACCTCATTTTGACATTATTATATTTATTTAAATTAAAATTGGTAACCATATGTTAGTATGTATTAATAATATACGTATTTTTAGGTATATAAACGGTCGTGGCGCAGAGGCCTGCGACTGTAACGCGACAGGTTGTACATTCAATTCCCACTCCAGGAAAAGTAAAAATTTAGTATTTTCATTTCCTGGGTTTGGTGACAAGGCAAAGCCCGGCGTTGAGTTCTACCACTCAGTTCGCAATGCCTCAATTCCATGGAAAATGGAGAACGGAGTGTCTTAACACTAGATTCACTCTGCCTACGCTGCTATATACGGGATACAGCGTGAAGGTAAAAAAAAGTCCATTTCTTGAAATGGGAATCGCGTTTACCGTCGCTTGTGCCTCTGCGACAGGCGTTATCAATATATAGAAGATATTAACAGCTCCAAATAACATTTGTTACCAACGCGAAAAATCTCAACAATTCTCAACAATTTTCAACCAACTAAAATAAAAACAATAGTTTTTATAGGTCATATTTATAGGAACATACAAATATACATATGCAGTATAGCGCCTGTCGCTTAATGAAACGCAAATAGAGTACAACTACAAAGCCTTAAGCAAAAGAACCTACGAACAGAGAGATGGAAACAATGAAGCAGAAGACATAAAGGCTTCTCACTTTGTGTACCAAACATCAACTTAGTCATTTTTTATTCAATTGAGTATTGCATTTTTATATTTTTTAGTCATATTGTCAATTTTTTTTATATTATTAAAAATTTAACACAGAAAGGAAACCTAATTAAAAAAGGGCATTAAACCACTACAATTATTACGAATAACTCCAAAACTATTTGTCAGATCTCAATAAAATTTTAATGGGATCACGGCAGAAGCACTAGCTATCATACAAAAAAATAATCATCAAAATTGGTTCACCGAGTAAATTGTTATACGGCATTTCCTCACTTTTTCATGTCGGTTAAATAGTAATAAATAAGAGCACGAATAGGATTTAAAAACAAAAAAGTATAATATCGTTTGATTCAACTCCATAACGTGTGGCAATAAATGATATATAGGTACATATAGTTTTACTGGAAAGCTCATGATTTCTTGAATATATTGAAAAGATTATGCCATTACTATTTCCTATTTAACTTTAAACGCATCGGTAATTTGTATTGCTAAACAAAGATAAAATAAGACACTTCGCACTCTAATAAAAAAAAAAAAAATTGCAAATTGATATTAACAAATATTTTATTTTATACTGTTTTTGTACTCGTATATACGCAATAAAGAGGCAATAAGCCATTTGAATTTACATATTTAGAAAACGTATAATTGAACGCAGCGGGACTCAAACCCGCGCCTTTTGGAAACCGTCCAAGTGCTCTGACCACTAAGCCATGCGTTCTACATCCGGCTGCGTCGAAATTCTTATACGATTGTTACAACTTATTTATGTTGTTAGCATTTCTGTAGAGAGGTTTTTACAAATTTCTGCTGCCTAAATCTGAAATTTCGTGAGTACGAGTCCCGCTGCGTTCACATTTTTATACGTTTTTCGTTTCCTAAGTGTGGGATTAACACTTTAAAACTTCAAAAAACATTTGAATTTATTTTAAAAACCTGTTAAATTTTCATCAGTTGTTTTAGTAAGTTACCTTCCGTCGTCATCGCTTAGGATAACAATTTTGACATTTCAATACTCGTTAGTGCTACATTTAAAGGTATAATTGACACAAATCATAGTTTTAGTTTACCAAAGCCACTAGTTAGGATCATGATTCCCTTCCTTTTTAGAAAATACTAATTATATATTTTTTCTTTTTATCTCTTGACTACATAGGTATCTAACACACATGTAAGTACTGTAGTACACACATATAAGGCTTAAAAAGTAAGGCTGTTAATCCCATATAAGTAAATTATTAGCAGAACCAAAAAAATCTAAAAAAATATTAATATGTCTCATAAGAAGAATTTTACGTTCGGTTTACGTACATGGAGTTAGTCGCGAACTTTTGGAAACATGGATTTGACAGTTTTACTCATGCTTTTTTAGACCTTTTTTAAATGAAAACTGAAACTTGTATTAGTGGGGAACGGAGTATTTTAACACTAGGTTTTCAGGTTCCCTCTGTCTATCATGCTATATGCGGGATACAGCGTGAAGGTAAAAAAAAAAGTATTTACTCTATTATATATTTTCTACACTTTTGAATGGTAAAAAAATAAAAAACAATAAATTTTGGACTTATCAGGTTTACACTATACACTGCTATTCTGTAAGATGTTATATAAATTTCATATCTTAATAATTTTATCTTCTAAATCTAAACGACCTGTTGACTACGTATGATTTAAATCTATCATTAGTAAAGATTACCGAATCTTCGATCAATCAATAAAAGTTAGGAAGTGTCAAACATTACGAGCGATTATCATGAGGTAATATTATAGGGCAATACTTAATTTTGATATAGATGTGTAGGTGTTTGCTTCGTCTTTGGTGGCAAAGTTTATTTGGATTTGTATCTTCACATACTCAAAGTAATAATGAGAAAGAATAAGATTTTTTAAGTAAATCCATTTTCACAATACACATTGTAAACGGTAAGAATGACAATTAAGATTTTGCCAAAACAAGAAAAAAGAATTCTAAAAAAAAATTTGTACGAATAACTCAAAAACTACTAGACAGATCTTAATTAAAATTTAAATGGGACCACATCAGAATCACTACAGCTATCATATAAAAAGAGTCATCAAAATTTGTTCACCCAGTAAAAGTTATAAGGTGCACACACAAAACAATACAGTCGAATTTAAATTTCCTATTTTTGAAGTCGTTTAAAAAGTTTTTTTTTTTAAGAAACAATAAGGCAAAGCGCGGCGTTGAATTCCGCCTCTCAGCACGCAATGCCTCAAGTCGGCGGAAAGTGGGGAACGGAAATGTTAAAAGAGAACGGAGTGTCTTAACACTAGGTTCTCTGGTTCCCTCTGCTATGTGCAGGATACAGCGTGAAGCTATAAAAAAAATTAACAACTATACACATTGTAAAAGATAAAAAAAATAAATGATCTCAAAACGTCAATTGTATTAGAATTGTTTTTTATCATTTATTTTCAGTAACTATTATAACTAAAACTGGTTTTTCGTTCTTTCCTCGCATTACCGGCTGCGCTCTTTTGTTCACAGATTAAATATGTACTTAAAATACAAACGCGATAATGACAATAATATTATATTAATATTAAAAATGTATATATTTCAGATTATTAAACGAAAAACAGTTTTCTTTAAAAATTATACATTTATTTTATAATTTGTAATATTCGCGTGCCTAATGCCAATAAAAAATATATTATTGGTACTTCTATGTTCAGAACCTTTTTAAAAACAAATAGGATTAAGTATATTTGATTGAGCAAACTTAAAAAATTGTATATTATCCATTAAATTATGATAATTTAACAAAAAAAAAAACAATGTCATTTTATTTTAGTGCTAATAATATTCAAAGTTTTTTTTTTTCACAAGATGTAATAACCTTAAAACGTATAAGGTTTAATTTCTTATAATAAAAACATAAATATATATTTATATTTATTTAATTATTAAATATACATAAATAACAATAAATTTACATACATATATATGTATATCTTCTCCTGTGAATCCACGCATGATCTTTGGCTCGGCAGACGGCAAGTCAACCGGCGCCATATTCCCCAGTCCAGTTAGAATCAACTTGCGCGCCGAACGTGTTATAACGACGCTGCCGTTACGATCGAAAACAAACATTAAAAAGTGCTTCTATATTATTGTTTTGTGATTAACAAAGTTTATTCTGTTAAAGGAAAATAGAAATAAACTTATTCAATTATTTAAAAACAATTGTGAAAAGTTTTGGATTTAAAAGTTGTAACAGTGAAGTGTGGTGTTTTCAAACTGGAGTCTGATTTGATAGTTTGTAATGAAATAAACAGGTAACGTTATCTATTGAATACAAATTTAATATTAATTTATAATTTATCTATTAACATATTTAAGAGCTTAATATATTGATGTGATAACAGTAATTATATGGAATAAATATTTAATGCTTACCTACTTTCGACGAACGGTTTTTTTATAAATATACTTAAATTTTTGTATCATTTGTAAAGATTGCGAAAACAGTGGACCAATTTTTAGCAGTGACCGTCAGAGATGACAAAAAGTTTGCATCCGGTATGCAACAATGTGAAAATACGATATCGTAATCAAGCCACATTAAGTGCCTTGTTAGAAATGTTGCAATTTAAATAGCCTGTTTTTTGTTAAAATAGTTTATTTTGAATAATCTCATAGTTTTTTTTTGTATAGTACTAAAAAGAAATTATTTAAGTACTAAAAAGAAATTATATAGATTTATTATGATTCTTTTAGTAATATTTATTTAATTTTTTAAGGCAGAAACAGTCAATATAATTTTAAAAAGAAAACTAGCATAAACATTCCCATACATTAAACATTTTTTATATTTTTCGGAGTAAGCAGGTAGAAACGTTATCATTTACCATAATATTATCAAAAAAAATAGTTTCTTCAGATGATATTTGAATTCATATTTAAAGATATTTAAGATCCATCTGTTTCACGATATTGTTTAAATATTTTATATTAAACTAGATACTTATCATTATATTATGATCAAATTACTTAAAATCTTTGCAGATTGTAATCTGTGTTATTCTTTATACGTCATAAATTATATTACGATACAGTTTCATCTATATTCGTTCAGTAGTTTTCGTGTAAAAGAGTAACAAACGTCCATCTATTCTCACAAAACTTTATTTGTAGGATTATCGGTACATGAAATTCCAATGACTCCAACAATACCTAAATAAAGTTATTTAATAAAAAAAAGATTTAAAACTCGACATACTTCAAGCAAAATTACGTTAAATTCATTAAAAAGTTGAGGAAATTTGTTAATACCGGGATAATCTGCCATGAAGGTACACGTGATACCTCGCCTGAACCTCATCGATATGCAAAAGGCTTATAGTAGTTAGCAACCTGTTGGCATTGTGTCGTATAACTTAATTATAGATATTATCTTGACATAATTATATTCATCCATGGTGTGAGGCCATTATGGGACAGCATATTACTGTAAATACGATCGGTAGGGGGTTTGATTCCCTCTTGGAGCAATAATTATGCTTAACTCCCTCAGTGCCAGACCCTAAGTGAGTGCTTAAAAAAAAACACAATTTTTTTTTTGTTGGAATGTGTTTAACAACTACATAATATATCATATAATGTTTTTCACCCCCATTTTTCCCCTTTTTTCCTTGGATTTTTATCCGTGTGACATTTAGATATAAAAATATGTGTACTTTTGTATACTTTAGAATATACAGTGTTCTAGACACTGTGTGACAAAAAGATACACATGGCGCCTAAGGTGAATTTAACACCTCGGGTAAGGTAAAGCGTGGCGTTCAGTTCCGTCGTTCAACACGCAATGTCGCGATGTCGTTTCAAAAGTGGGGGACGGAGTGTTTGACACTAGATATCCTGTGTTGCTGAAATTGACATCATTGATCTGGGCTTCACGTTTTGGCTATCCAAGACTCCCACAAGACAAATTGCAACTTCAAAGTGTGGTTCCTTGGTTCCTTAATAGTTACTTTAAGATTATACCTATAATACGGAACAAAGCCATCCTTTCGCCTTCAGCTAATACTACAAACCTAAAAACCCTACTTAAAAAAATAAAAATATACATATACCGCCTGTCGTTGCGCAGAGGCACAAGCGTGCGACTGTAAACGCGACAGCTTGTGGGTTCGATTTCCACTCCAGGAAATTTCAAACTTAGTATTTTCATTTTTAAGGTTTGGTAATAAGGCAAAGTGCGGCGTTGAGTTCCGCCACTCAGCACGCAATGACTCAATTCGGTGGAAAGTGGACGAGTGTCTTAACACTAAGTTTTCAGGTTCCCTCTGCCTACCCTGCTATATGCGGGATACAGTGTGAAGCTAAAAAAACATATACATAATAGAATTAATTATTTTAGAATTAATTATAACATAAAGAGGAGGTTAGTTTATAAAAACTCGTCATGTGGCTTTTGGAACCATAACAACCGCGAATAAGCAGATGCGTAACATATCTTATTTACGATCTAATAAAAAGAACTTGCTTATTAAAATAAAAATATTCTAAAAATCCAAAGAAGTCGTAACATTTATTTGCATTTATAATTTGATTATGCAATAATTAAGATATATATATATATATATATATATATATATATATATGTTAAATGGTTGGTATAGTCTACACGTATACTTAGACTTCATAATAAATGATAAAAGGTAGTTTCTGGTTATTTAATATCTAATATACTGTTGTTCTTAAGCACTTATTACAAAATGTCTTATAATTTTTTTTAGTAAATAAGCATAATTTTCAGGTATGTAGATAGGTTTTATTTATTTGATTAGACCGGACACTGGAAAAGGGAATTATTGCACATTTACAAGAGAGTACCCTATGTAAGCCTATCTTTGGGCCACAAGTTCCAAGCACCGCTCCGAGTTCCTCTTTGCAAGATGATGTGTCCAGCATTCACATGGGAAATCCATAGAGTGCTAAGAAATGTTTTCTCTAAAAAGATAAGATCGAAATTAGAACATTATTCGTATAGCGGCTTCACGCTTTAGCTCATATAACATGGTATTCGGAGAGAATCAAGTGTCAAGACTCCATTCACTGCTTTCCACCGGATAATTCTAGACATTGTAAGTTAAACATCGGAACTCAACGCCGGGCTTTGTCTCTGTACGATTTGATTTTCTTTGTTTTACGGCCGTATTATAACTTACTTATTTAAAAATGGAAATCATAGAATAGATTATAAAACAAAATATAATTTTTTTATCTAAGCTAAGATCTGATTTTGAGTAGTGAACAGTGGGAACATAGTAATAAGTCACTCCGGTTCCACTTTCACATTCGTTAATTTTGCATAATTAATTGACTTAAGCGGTTGGTTTATTCAAGAGGCGGCGAGTATAATCCTGCTAAGTTCGCAAATTTTATTTTCGCTACAAATGCAGACTTTGCATTCTAGGTAGCAAAATATAATGCCGATTTTTAATCTGTGCAGACCAGGGAAACATTTAACTATCTATCTATCTATAATAATATCACAATCATTGGAGGTAAAAAACTGACATTTGGCATGTAGGTTCCTTAAGGAGTTGGGGAGCACTAAGGCAGGATTTCCATTCATATCTCAATTGTACCACAACTTTATTGTTTTTAACGTTCAAATGTTAAAATTTACTTATCCACGTATTGGCGAAGCGACCGTATAACATGATTGCCATCGGCTTACCTTTTGCAAATTACAATAAATTAGTGGCGGATTTATTAGCAGATTAGGGATACCAAAAAAAGTGAAATAGCAAAAAAATCCTTAACATCCTATACCATCATCTACTCGTACATAAACCGGCTTACCTCTATGTATCGGCTTCCCTACACACACCGACTTCGCTAAATATACCGACCTCCCTAAACTTACCAACTTCTTTAAATATACCGGCTTCCCTAAATATACCGGCAGCTCTAAATGTACCGGCTTCCCTAAATATACCGGCTACAGGTAGATATATTTAATATATATATATTATACTTACTACCTACCTTCTTTTGATGATAAATAACTAATACATATTGTACTTTAATGTCTGGTTCAACATTTAATATCCGTTAGAGATCATCCATTTATAATAATGTAACCTGTTATTTAAAATGTAATTAATACAAATTTCGGATACGGAATTGTAATTTCCTTTGCACCATTCCAAATGAGTAAAACCGTTATTCTGAAGTGTTGTTAGTCATTAATCTTATTTTAATCTATATTTTTTATTAAAAAAGTAATTAAAAGAAAAGCAAATTCAAATAAAATGCACTAAAAAGTACAATTATTACGAATAACTCTTAAACTATTCGTCAGCTCCTAACTAAATTTAAATTTTAGGTAGAAACCAAATTCTGTATAAGCTTGGAACCTGTGACCACATAGTAGAGTACATAATACGTCGTACTATTTTAAACCATGATTTACACCATTAAACCATTAACAATAAGACTTAGCGACTAAGTGTGAATCTTATGGCATTTGCTAAAGTATTTAAATAAAATATTAAATAAATTTCGTTTGCCAATGCTGATTATCACAATTATTTTACTAATTTTCTTTTAAATGTTTGAATATAATTAAACTTTATTATTTTATAAACGTCAACCAATAAAATGAAACATTTCAGACTTTAAAAAAAGCGTTATTTTCTAAAGAAATATGTGAGATCTTTATAATATTTGAATCGGTTAGCGCAGAAACAACGTAAGTAATTTTGCAGGAGGGAGAAAAAACTTGCCTTTCTAAGCTAGTTTAAATTGATTACGAATTTTTGTTTTTTTTTTTTTTTTTTTTTTGTGACTTATGTTGTTTCTGCACTCAACGATTCATTTATGGTGTAAAATCGCATGGAGGAGGATTTTATACATTTCTCAATATTTCTTTTTTGTGAGAGTGTGAATGTTTGTTTTATTTTTTTTTAAGATTTAGTAATACGTCGATACATTCTTAACAACGACAATAATTTATTCCAGTTCTTACACTAATTCTCGGTCTAATCTCTACGCCGTTTCAGGAACCTCTTTCTCATATTAGTAAAATCTTTCGCTATTATACCATTAAGTCTATATAGACATATTAATTACCTATCTTGTTTTAGCTTTACGCTGTATAAGATACGGCAGTGGCAAGAAAACTTTTGCTTTTAAAATATGGAAAATTATTGAATAAACCAATTTAAATTAATTTTCTTTCACTTTGATACATACAAAAGATAATTTAATTCTTCTCTTCTTGAAATTAATGCCATGGCAACGTGGCGACAGTTTCTTGGTTATAATTTATATTTTTAATACGTGATGGAATAATTTTGTTCTCTTTTGTTTAGCTGCACGCTGTATCCCGCATATAGCTAGGTAGGTAGAGGGAACCTGAGAACCTAGTGTTAAGACACTCCGTTCTCTTTTAATATTTCCGTTTCCCACTTTATTATTTCTCTACCCACTTTTTAACCAAAATTCAACAATTAATTAATAAAAAATGAGCACACGAGTACTCTTCATTACCACCACCGTTATTAACAAAATCGCGTGATGTATCAAATAGGCGCATTTTTCACGGTACGGATTTTAAAATTTAAATGTAATATTATCACGAAACCGACCATTAGCGAGGACAATGGCAGAGTCTCTATTGTCCATAATATAAAACCGTCTCAGATTTTTCAATTATCATTTATTTAGATTAAAACGAAATATTCTGGTTTTTATAATGAAATAGCTTGTGCTTGGCTTTTCTTGAGTTGATTTTTATCTTAGTAATTAGTTGTAAATGTGTGTAACATGCTTTATAATACACATGCTATGTTTAACCGACTTGAAAAGAGGTTTTCAATTTGATTGTATTTTTTTATGTGTATAACTATATCAATTTTGATGATTCTTTTCCTATAGATAGCTAATGCTTCTGTTGTAATCCTATTTAAATTTAGCTAAGATCTGACCAGGAGTTTTTGAGTTACTCGTAATAATTTATAGCATCTATCGAAGTTAAATATGAATTCACAGTATCATTAAAGTTCTAAAAAGAATAAATTAACCATTAAATTTTGTCATTGTAACAAAACTTTTGAAGTTATGAGGAAACGATGAATTCTGAAGTGGAAAAGTGTATTGAAATCAATATTAATATCGTCACGCCTACGTACGTAACGCCTGTCGTGGCGAAGCGGCACAAGCTCGCGACTGTAAACGCGACAGGTTGTGGGTTCGATTCCCACTCCAGGAAATGTTAGTCTTTTCATTTCCTGGGTTTGGTAACAAGGCAAAGTGCGGCGTTGAGTTCCGCCACTCAACACGCAATGCCTCATTTCGGCGGAAAGTGGGGAACGGAATTGTTGAAAGAGAATGGAGTGTCTTAACACTAGGTTCTCTGGTTCCCCCTGCCTATCTTGCTATATGCGGGTTACAGCGTGAAGTTAAAAAAAAAATAATATCGTAAAATCTAAACTACCTTATCTCACAGTAGTTGCCTTATCTTGTTCATAATAATAAAATGAAAAGATCGGCGTTAGGTTCTCACACCCAGCAGGCAATATCTGTGTGACATATCACTGTTCACGCTATTACCTATCTAGTTTTAATAAGGATAATGTGTTAAGGTAGACTTTGGTAATTTATGTAGGTAATAACAATTTTCAAAAGAACACGCCTAAAATTATTTTCTCATTTCCTAGTCGTTCCGGCAAGGACATCATGTCCATTCAATGTTCCATTCAATGAAAATATAGTTTTGTCATCAGTAGTAGGGCAAGCACGAAAATTTGCAACAAAGTTTTCGAAAAAAATTGTATGGGAATTGAAAAGCGCCCCTGCCGTGCGTAAGAGGAACTAAAGGTTTCTCATACAAAATGCTTTCGATAACAATACGAATACTTTGTCGCAAGTTTTCAGGCTTGCCCTACAGATCCGTACACATATACAACTTTTTCAAGCATATCTGATGACAAGAAGTGCGTCAAAATAGTATTTACAAATTTTCTTACATGGATAAGTATATAGCAGGGTAGGCAGACAGAACCTAGTGTTAAGACACTCCGTTCCCCACTTTTCGCCGAATTGAAGCGTTGCGTGCTGAGTGACGGATCTCAAAGCCACTCTTTGCCTTGTTACCAAACCCAGGAAATAAAATAAATCCATTTCCTGGAGTGGGAATCGGACCCACAACCTGTCGCGTTTACAGTCGAACGCTTGTGCCACGACAGGCGTTAAATAAGTAGATAGATGGATAAGATAGATAAAAAGATATGAGTGAAGTGATTAGAAGGGTATTAAAATTAGAGCATTCAATTCCACCACCCAACATTCAATATCAATACAAAATATCACAAGCGATGTAGGCGTTCCGTTTATTCAGCCTGTCAGAACAAATGATACAGTAAGTAATATATAGTTTATATTATAAATGAAAATATAATTCTGTTGAATTGAGGACATAAGCTTCTTTATTATGCATCGAAATTAATCAATCTTACAAATCCGGGGATAAAATGGTGGAATTGGTTAATTTGTAGTACAATTCTCTTTTATGGATTTATTTGGCACATTCGTATTCGTATAATCTGATAAGTCTTTTCAAAATATAATTTATTTATGAGCGTACGTAATTGTTGTACAGCTTATATGGATGTCCCTATTAAGATGATTTTGATTAAAATTCTAATTATTATGTTACTAAAAGAATATATATAATAAGTAAACGTAATTTAGTATTTTCATTTCTTGGGTTTGGTAACAAGGCACGGCGTTGAGTTCCGCCACTCAACATGCAATGCCTCAATTTGGCGGAAAGTGGGGAACGGACTTGTTGAAAGAGATTGGAGTGTCTTAACACGAGGTTCTCTGGTTCCCTCTGCCTACCCTGTTATATGCGGGTTACAGCGTGAAGTTAAAAAAATCAATAAATACAAGTAAACGTATCAAAATTCGCATATTTAGGCACTATTTTAAGAATTAAGAAGAACTAGGGACTAGACAGGTTCAAATCCATTAGAAGTTCTTGTATCATTACATGTACTCACATTTATATTGTGTTGTTTTGGAGATAAGCTTCAAAGTTATCAATGAATTTAAAATAATGTTTAAAAAAAACATTTTTTTAGTATATTACTTAATACGCGATGAAAAAACTTTGTATGAAAAACACTTACAAAAATTGTGCCGATGGAGGTGTATGAAAATTACCATACACTATATGTTCTACACTTTTCCTCCATGTAGGTACACTTCCATACTTTGTGTAAAATAGGATAAAATTAGGGCTTGCTATTTGAAACTTATAGTTTCTGTGGAGGTCTTTGTGATTTCTCACGGAATGAAACTCCACTTCCCAATATCTTCAATGGACTGTATTTCTTTAATTGTTTCAATTTCTTCAGAGGTCTTCACTGTGTCACGTATCCCGAACGAATGTGTCGCTACCGGCAAATGTGCCTCTTTTTATTCCTCCCTACGTACACGCGATAGCCTATGCCTGAGCGAGAGCCTGAACTCGCTCGCGTTCGTAAACAAGCATTGTACGCAGGGAGGTGACAATACACTTTCTTAATTTTTATTACTCTATACAATTCTAAGTACAATAGTCTATACAATTCTAAGAACATTAGTCTATACAATTCTAAGAACAATAGTCTATATAATTCTAAGAACATTAGTCTATACAATTCTAAGAACAATAGTCTATATAATTCTAAGAACATTAGTCTATACAATTCTAAGAACAATAGTCTATACAATTCTAAGAACAATAAACTTAACTATTATTATTTTCCTTTCCGTCGTCCGCTACAGTTTCAGACTACGAAAGCGCAGACTTTTTTTAGTAAATTAGATTAGTAACAAATATCTTTCTAACGCCTGTCATGGCGCAAAGGCACAAGTGTGCGACTGTAAAGCGACAGGTTGTGGGTTCGATTCCCACTCCAGGAAATGAAGTATTTTCATTTTCTGGGTTTGGTAACAAGGCAAAGCGCGGCGTTGAGTTCCGCCACTCAACACGCAATGCCTCAATTGGCGGAAAGTTGGGAACGGAAATGTTGAAAGAGAATGAAGTGTCTCACACTCGATCCTCTGGTTCCCTCTGCCTACCCCGCTATATGCGGGATACAGCGTGAAGTTAAAAAAAAATATATATCTTTAAAAATAGATAACTGAAATTTTTGGTTACCTCTTGTTATCTATAGTCAAACGATATTTTAAATTTATCAAATCTATAAAAATGCATGTAAAACAAACACACTATGCATATTATTAGCACAAATGTTGAAATTTATTTCATAATCAACATTCATATAATAGATCATTGCGTATTTATAGTTGTAGAACAGGGGTGGGCAACCCGCGGCCCTCAGGCTGCTTGCATTATGCTACACATATTCTTTTCTTTTTTTTAGTTTCACGCTGTATCTCGCACAAAGCAGGCTAGGCAAAGGTAACCAGAGAACCTAGTGTTAAGACACTCCGTTCTCTTTTTCAGTTAAATTCGGCGGAAAGTGGGTAACGGAAACGTTAAAACATTTGAGGCATTGCGTGCTGAGTAGCGGAACAAAACACCGCGCTTTGCTTGCAGAACGACGAAATGAAAATACTGAATATTATTTAATATTTTCGTTTTTTAGAGTGGGAATCGAACCCACAACCTTACGTATTTACAGCCATACGCTTATATCTCTGCGCCACGACAAGCTTTTCATGTTATTTTTGTGGAGTAATATTTAAAATATACATACAATTTTAAATACTAACTATTAAAAGAGTGGCCAAAGTCGGCCACCCAAAAAGTTTAAATAGACCCGTTGCTAAAAAGGTTGCTGACCACTGCTATAGAATATATAATCTGCCAAAACAAGTTGCAAATGAGATCGTTTACCCACGGACTGGCTGTGACTGCGACTGCGAAACTGAGTGTTGTACCGTTACTTCACACAAAACAGGTGTATGGGAACATCTGAGACAACCTACACTGAATCATATGTATAGGTTTTATTAAAAATTATGATTTTAGTACGTTTTGGTAATATTTGTTGGTAAAATTATGTTTATTTAATGATACTAGAGTTTCCGTTGACGCGTTAACAACGCGTTGTCTATCATTGTGTTGTATATGTCACTTTATATAAATGTTTATATAAAGTGACATACACAATACAATGTCAAACCATGGTAGTGTGTGTCTAACTTTTATTTTATTAATTTAATATACTTTTTATGCAGTATTTAAAAAAATGTTAGCATTCTGCACTCCTTCTCTATATAAAGTATAAGTGTGCCAAGTTGCATGCTCCTGCGTCCGCGTAATTTTCGTAAAAAGGGATCCAAAGTTTTTCCTTCACGTATTTATATATAGATTGTTTAATAAAAAATTAAGTCTTTGAGAGATCTTTGGTGTTACTATTATTGGTTCATACAAAAAAATTGAAAACATAGAAATATATTAAGTAAATAAATAATTTATGAGGCAATTGTGACGCAGTTAGGCTTCGTCTGACTGTAGGTTTGAATCACACTCTGAGAAATGATTACACTAATATAAATTATTTTCATTTCGTCGCTCTGGTAGGATGAAGCGCGGTGTTGACTTTTTCAACTTGGCACTCAACACATAATATCTTAATTATATATTTAAGCAGATAGTGAAGAACGGAGTGTCTTGACACTAGAATCTCCCTAACTATCCAAGTATAAAAATAATTATATGTTAGGTGGTAGGAGGTTCGTCCTCTGTCTGGCTGCCGACCACTATCATGTCAAAGACGAACCGCAAAATATCTATTGATGTGTTCCGGTTCGATGGCATGTAAGCCAGGATTTTCCCCTTTAAGACCCACCCTTTCCCCAAAATGTGGCGGTTCCGATAGCGGACATTAACATTGTCTCCCCCTTCCGTCTGTATCCTCTAGGTCGGCAATGCATCTACAACATCTCTGGTGTTGTAGATGCGAAGGTAACCACTTACCATCAGGTGGTCCTTCTGCTCGTTTGCCATCCATTATCCATAAAAAAAAATATTAATAATAGACAAACTTTCAAAATAGCCAATTTCTTTTAAGGAAAATACCATATACGTTTGTTAGCGGAAGCTAAAAAATCGGTTCAATTAAAAAGAGCAAGTTAATACGAATTTAATTTTATATGCTAATGGCTTATTACGTTTTTTACCATATGTCATTAGTTAATATCAGCTATCAAAGTGCTCCATTATATGTTTTTATAAGCCCCACTTTTCTAACTTTGTAAAACGTACACCATTAATATTGAACATCAATTCATCATCAGTTTGATGTTAATACTGATTATATAGTTAATCAAATAGTTTAGATAGTTATATTTTATCTGCTTTTTGTGGCAGAGAGATAAATCTCTATTTTACATTTTCTCCTCATTAATGATCATCACTTGGATGGAATGTGGACGTAAATATTAACACAAGTGCGAGTTACATTCGCCTAGAAAGGGTTCCGTTTGGTAATAGACAATTTTCGTCTCCTTTCATGAATACCAAATCATAACTATAACCAAAATATATTTGAGATTCCTACGATAAGCCATTTCTTTACGTTATACCTTCATGTTTGTATCATGGAAAAACATACATATATATTAAATATACATAAACATACATATACATATATATATTCCGCATATAGCAGGGTAGGCAGAGGGAACCTAGTGTTAAGACACTCCGTTCCCCACTTTCCGCCGAATTGAGGCATTGCGTGCTGAGTGGCGGAACTCAACGCCGCGCTTTTGCCTTGTTACCGAACTGAAATGGAAGTTTTCATTTCCTGGATGGGAATCTATCCCACAGCCTGTCGCGTTTACAGTCGCACGCTTGTGCCTCTTCGCCACGACAGGCGTTACATATGAATAGTAAATTTCAACTAATTTGGTTCAGTAGTTTTTATACCAAATAAGCTCTGAGTAAAGGAATGGACAGACATACATGTCATCTTATAAGGATTCCGTTTCTTTTATATTGAACCCTAAAATTATTTTTCTGTTATATGTTCCCAAGGTATTGGAAATGTTAAAAAGTTTTGATAAAAAATTAAACTTTTCTGCTGTTAAATTGTGTTTCTTTAACACATTCTTATAATATTTGCAATTTCAGAAGTTCAGAGTTGTTGATTTATAAGACACTATTAAGAAATAAAGTTTAGATAAAGTTATTTATAACTTTGCCTTCAAACTGTGCTACTTCGAAAATACTTCGCCTTAGATTATGTCTTAATGTATAAGAAATTTTGTTAAAATGATTATTGGTTTTTTTATTAAATTATTGATGAAATTAATCATAATCATCATCATGATGAGATTTTTAATGTTATGACCAGATTAAATAATATCTTTATAAATGTTGTGTTATTCTGTCTACGTGATATTCTGATGTATAACTGATGATATCTGATTTAGACATTACAAATAGTTCTGTAGTTTTTCTGTAACAGAAAACCAGCCTTACAAACTCTAATTTCCTAATAAAAAATCGAACCCACAACCTGCCGCGTTTACAGTCGCAAGTTTGTGCCTCTGCACCTCGACAGACGTTAAGCATTTCTCTTTTTTGCGAATGAATGCGAACAAAGGTGTATGAAAAAGTGTCATACATATATGTTAATTTATATGGAGAAGTGCAGATATTCAGTTTTTTATAACAATATATGAAAGAAACATTAAATAACAAAAAAATGCACAGTTTACCATGCGTGTGAAATTCAGTTTTATATAGTGACATAGGTATAATATGCCGCTACGGCTAGGCGTTGTAGTAATTTTTAGAATAAGTGTATAAAAATCTCTTATTTAATAAGCTTTCGTCGGGTTTTAAACAAAATTTTATAATATTAACATATTTAAAACACATTTTTACAATATCATACGAACTATATATTTAACACACAATACACACCACCACACAAAACGCCTGTCGTGGCGCAGAGGCACAACCGTGCGAGTGTAAGCGTGACTGGTTGTGTGTTCGATTCTCACTCCGGGAAATGTAAAATGTATTTTCATTTCCTGGGTTTGGTAACAAGGCAAAGCGCGGCGTTGAGTTCCGCCACTCAGCACGCATTGCCTCAGTTCAGTTTCAGGAATGTGGGGAACGGAGTGTCTCAACACTAGGTTTTCAGGTTCCCTCTGCGTACCCTGCTATATGCGGAAAAAGAAAAAAAAATACATATCTTGTACACTTTTTATTATCATAATAATATGTCATGTAACAAATTGCAGAGTATTCTTTGCGCGTCAAAATTTTCCATAATGTAACGCCTACAAAATATAAGGGCAAGTTATCTCATCAATATTTGAAAGGATCTTTGAAGGGTCAACCCTTGTGACGGCAATAGATATTTGCAATGATAATCGGAGCCAAAGACCCTATTTTACATAATTCAAACTACGACGGGCTTTGTATAGCATTGAAAATTTTACTATTATAAAATATATATAGTAGAGTAAAAGAAATATATATATAACTACTTATTTTACTTTTAATCAACTTGAAAAATACAGTCGAATTGATGGTTATCAATCTATATACTAATACGTGAAGGAAAAGCTTTGGATCCATATGGCAAAGCGCGGCGTTGAGTTCCGCCACTGAGCACGCAATGCCTCAATTCGGTGGAAAGTGGGGAACGGAGTGTCTTAACACTAGGTCCCTCTGCCTACCCTGCTATATGCGGGATACAGCGTGAAGCTGTTTTAAAACATTGGATCTCTTTTTACGAAAATTAAGTGGATGGAGCAGAATGAAACGTGGTATACTTATAGCTTATATAAAGAATGAGTGTACATTGATAATATCTTTTTAAAATAATGCATAAAAAATATATTAAATATATGTTACACACACCACCATGGTTTGATATGCATGTTTATGTAAAGTGACATATACATTGATAGACAACGCGTTGTTAACGCGTCAACGGGAACTCTAGTATTTATAATTTGTTTTTGTGTTTTACCACATAACTTTTGAATTTAGTTAAATAGTTTTTGTGTCATTCGTAATAATTGTAATTTTCGTTATTTGAAGACAGTGTGGAATGGCCTACCTGCGGCAGTTTTTCCAGGTCGATACGAAATGGGTACCTTCAAAAAGCGCGCCTACTCCCACCTCAAAGGCCGGCAACGCACCTGTAGCTCCTCTGGTGTTACACGGGGCCGTGGGCGGCGGGGATCACTTACCATCAGGTGACCCGAACGCTCGTTTGCCTTGTCCTTTCCAAAAAAAAAAAAGTTTTTTTTAATTAATCTCATTGATCTAATTATTTTGCGAAACAAAACTTAGTGTTGAAACTAAGACACCTAGTTGTACACTTTCGGTAAACTTTAAAAAATTTTTTGTTGACAAAATTAATGACGTATTTAACCAAATTAAAAATTCAAAAATGTTTTCAAATAAATAAACAAGTTAGCATCGAACTTAACTACGTCGCTCTAAGTTCGAAATTAATATAACTAAAATATAATAATTTCACCGAGTGAAGATAGAATTCACTACCATCGCTAATACAATCAGGCGCCGTTCCACTACGCCACCACGGATCTCATCAATTAAAACAAGTAACAATAAAAAAAATGTAAATTTTCAACTGAAACATACACATAGCTTTCAGGCACCGTTATGACGACCTACATTAGACTTCATTACCTAATCTCCAGTTGAACAGCATCTAATGAAGCACATCCTAACACACAAAGCCTTGTAAAGCCTATTGTATGCGAGCTAATCTATCATATGTCTCGTTAAAACAATGGTACAATATAACAGTGTTCTACAAACCGTTCAGCATCGTTTTGAACGATAAACGGCGACACAATGGCTAGTTAAGTGTTCTGAAAGGTTGCTTATCAATTTTTGGTTATAACAAATATCATAAACGTAGCTGTGTAATTTAAATTTTAATAATAAAGAAACTGTTTTAAACTGTATTACGAATAACTCATAAACTACTTGTCAAATCTCAAGTGATTGAAATTATTCATTTTATAACATTCTTAGTACAGTTTCTGTATTAATAGCGAATAGTTTGTTGCACTATTAAAAACATTGTCATTTTATTTAATAGGATAAAATTGATGCTAACCTAAGTGCAAACCAAACACTTTCCCACTGAGTTTCTTGCGCCGGTTCTTCTCAGGTCTGAGGCATTAAATTTAGTGAACCGGTGGTAAATTTATTTGACGTTCAAAAAATGAAGCTTGTAACTTCTTATTTTGAATAAAATTATTTGACTTTGACTTTGACTTTGACTCATGATAATTAGTTACACTTATGATATTAATTTTTAAGTAAAACTTTCATTTATCTCAATAGAATACATAAAAAAATATTTTAGGGTCAAAGTTTTGTAGTATGTTTAATTTACTTTGTTATAATAATTATATTATTACGCCACAGGCATCACATCGCGGTTAGGTCCATAATCTATTTACCACATACGATAATTTTGATTTGTACCGAGTGGCGCAGCACTACGCCGCGTATTGCCTTGTTAAGAGAAGTGGGGAAAGGAAATGAGAACGGAGTGTCTTAACACTAGGTTCTATGGTTCCCTCTGTCTACCCTGCTACATGCGGGTATCCACACCGTGAAGCGAAAAAGAAGATTCCACAATAATAAAGTCCACAATAATACGTAATTTTCTATTACAATAATTAAATTGAAGCAAACCATATACTTTGACATGTAGTATCACAAAAACTCATTCGACTTGAAAATATATCTAGACTACTTAATTCCTATACATCTGTCACGCAGTTATCCAACCAAATCTAACGGACATAATCGAAGTTGATTCTGACCATTTCTGTATCGGTTACCAATTAGTATTGAAATCGAATATCAATAAGTAGGTCGGTATTGCACGTCGTTAAATCATATCTAGAAATACAGTTATACTTAAATAGTAGATGTATGTTTAAGCAGGTATTGGATTTTAAATTGGGTGTACGTTTCTTTTGAATATGTTATATTAGCAGAAATGTAATATAGGCATATTAAAAATGCTTTTAAAAATTTATTTCGTTACTTAAAATATTCTTTCAAGAGCCGTGCGACTGTAAACGTTACGAGTTGTTGGTTCTATTCCCACTCCCAGAGATTGAAAATATTAAATATTTATAATTATTATTATTTAATATTTTCATTTCACTGCTACTCAGCCATGCGTCCTCAATTGTGAATTAAAGTGTCTTAACACTAAGTTCTCAGGTTCTCTCTGCCAACTCAGGTATGAACGGTTTATACCATAAAACTATAAAAAATAAATAAAACAAATAAAAAATCAATAATACAGTTTATAAAAGCTGATCTAAATATTCTTTATTCGAATAAGCTATCACAAGCACCTTCCAATAGTCAGGTAACATAAAAACGTCAGTACTGTCAGTCCTACAGGAAGCTGCCATCGGTTTGGATGGCAGTTTTGCTGAGAAGATCCAACATGAATCTTTAAAACAGAATTTTATAATAAATATATGTTTAATAAATACATCATTAGCTTTCCGAGATCGACACCTTTAAATTTCACACATTAACATCAGTATTCGCAAAAAAAAGAACAAATGCTTAACGTCTGTCGTGGTGCAACGGCACAAGCGTGCGACTGTAAACGCGGCAGGTTGTGAGTTCGATTCCCACTCCAGAAAATGTAAAAGTTTAGTATTTTCATTTCAATCAACAAAGCAAAGCGTGTCGTTGAGTTCCGCCATTTAGCACGCAATACCTCGATTCGGCGGAAAGTGGGGAACGGAGTGTCTTAACACTAGGTTCTCAGGTTCCCTCTACCTACCCTGCTATATGCGGGATACAGCGTAAAGGTAAAAAAAAGAACAAAATGATTCCTTCACGTATTAAAAATATAAATTGTAACTAAGAAACTGTCGCCACGTTGCCATGGCATTAATTTTCTTGCATTTCAACTTCAAGACGAGACGAATTAAATTATCTTTTGTACTCTCTTGCTGTTGAATACATTCAAAGAGAAAGAAAATGAATTTTAATAGGTTTATTCAATAATTTTCCATATTTTAAAAGCAAAAGTTTTCTTGCCACTGCCGTATTTTATATAATGGAAGCTGAGTGGCGTCCTTTGTAAATAAAAGTTGGACTTTTTTAGAAAAAGAACTTATTCTGTCTCCTTAACGTAAATATATTCTATATGTATAAAGCAGCTTAACACTTTATCCCGCATAGCAGTGGCGAGGGGTGAAAATTTTAGTTAGGCAAACCGGTGAATTTAAAGAAGCCGATGTATATTTAGGGAAGCCGGTAATTTTTAGAGAAGCCGCTATATTTTGGGAAGCCGGTATAAGATGTGAAGGTATTTAGTAATTTTAGTAATTTTACTATCGAATTTTGGCGATGACCTTTTTTTTAGATCTTTAAGATGTCAGAGCTTGTTGTTTTGCAATTTTATGGCCAACATGTTCCTGGTGACCTTTTTCTTTTTTTTTTAGCTCTCACTTACTTGACCTTGTTTTTTTGCAAATTTCATTACAATTTATTTTAGGTCTCGTACTTGTACTTTGAAGAATTAAGCAAGCCGGTGGGAACCGTGTCGTATGGACGCCTCGCCACTGGTAGTTTCAGAGAACCTAATGTGCTTTGAGTGCCGGAATTCAACGCTGTCCTTTTTATATATTAATATTTTAATCTTCGTCTATTATGGCTTTAAGTTTTTGAAGTTCAATTATAGCGACGAAGAATTTCTTTCCAACACATGAGTGGCATTGATTGACAACATCTTTGAGCTATTTTCATAAGTAACCTCGTTCTTTGCTAAAAGAGTATGAAAAAGTAAGTTAAATATTTGTGTGCATTGTCCTTTATATGTAACAGTCGTCATATTTACATCATACTTCTCATAATAAAAACAATCACTTAAAATTAAAAACAAACTTATTAAGGTAAGTATATTATTCTATCTAAAAATTCTGCAACGCCTCATGGCGCAGAGGCATGCGACAGGTTGTGGGTTCGATTCCCACTCCAGGAAATGAAAAATTTAGTATTTTCATTTCTTGGGTTTGATAACAAGGCAAAGCGCGGCGTTGAGTTCCGCCACTCAACACGCAATGCGTCAATTTGGCGGAAAGTGGGGAACAGAAATGTTCAAAGAGAATGGAGTGTCTTAACACTAGGTTCTCTGGTTCCCTCAGCCTACCTGCTATATGCGGGATACAGCGTGAAGTTAAAAAAAAAAGAGAATACTGTTCTGGTGTTAGTGTGTGGAATTGAATGTTCAATTTTTAACTGACTTCCAAAAAAGGAAGAGGTTATCGTTATTTTTTTATGTGTGTTACCTTATAACTTTTTACTTGGTGATGATATGATATGGCAGCTAGTGCTTCGATATGGGATGTGGTCCCAATTAAATTTAGTTACGAACTAACAAATAGTTTATGAGTTATTTGTAATAAAGTTACTTTTTAGTGTATTTATAGCTTAGTTAGGTCATTTTTTTCGAACTGTTTCATATTATCGGTGGGGAACGGAGTGTCCTAACACTAAATTCTCAGGTTCCCTCTGCCTACCCTGCTATATGCGGGATACAGCGTGAAGCTAAGTAAGTAAGTAAGTATATTATTGGTAAGCCGCCATTACCACTTTCTTTGTTAATACAACAAACAATAACTACTTGTGATCTTTCTTATACGCGTTCATTCACTTGAGAGCGAAACTCTTGTCTTTCATGTTTGATGATCCTCTTCTAGTATTTCTAATTCACTTTGTTTTTTCTTTGTTTAGTTTAAAAATATTATTATATGGTTTTGGACATCTCTTTATGTTTTATTTTCTTTAATACATAAAGGAGGTTAATCATGAATAAAAAGCTTTTTAGGGTAGTCAAGTGTGCGAATAGTGTCTGTTTACCATTTTTGGAATCACGAATTAAAATATAATAATACTTGAGTAGAAATCGAACCCACTATGATACAACATGACAGTATATATTTTTTTTTTTAACTTCACGATGTATCCCGCATATAGCAGGGTAGGTAGAGGAAACCAGAGAACCTAGCGTTAAGACACTCCATTCTCTTTCAACATTTCCGTTCCCCACTTTCCGCCAAATTGAGGCATTGCGTGTTGAGTGGCGGAACTCAACGCCGCACTTTGCCTTGTTACCAAACCCAAGAAATGAAAATACTAAATTTTACTTTTCCTGGAGTGGGAATCGAACCCACAACCTGTCGCGTTTACAGTCGCACGCTTGTGCCTCTGCGCCACGACAGGCGTTAAAATATTGTATAGTATAAATACTTTTCATGTCAAAGAACTTACTTTATGATTTGAGTTTGTGACTGTCTATAATTGTGGGTCTGATCTCCAATTTTTGATTGATTGATTTTATGACGAGCCATACTAGCCAGTTATTAATAGGTCAAAAATTATATGTTTTCTTTCTAGATTTCTGTACATATCTGTTTAAATTAAATTTAATGGGACTTTTTAATGCTCATAAAATATAATATTTTAAACATAGTTCTCTGCTGTATTTGTAAAAATATTTTATAATAATATTATTTGCAAATTCTTAGTCAACTTTGAGCATTTCTCCCAATATATGACTTGTCAGTCTAACAATAGAGATGCAGAAGTAAGTGGGCACACATTAAATATTATAAAATTTCAAAGGACTCATCTCTTTTAAGCTAGCAAGTGTATTTACATAGTCTTCAACTTTTTAATGTTACTAATGGCTGGGGAAATTATACGAGCTTTTTTAACCGAAAGCGCTTTATCATAAAACGTAATTTGTATGCTACAAATACATAGAAAATTATCTACCTACAGATATTAATAGGAAAGTGCATTTGTGCTATCTAATATTACAAGATAATATATTTTCATATGAAAATAGAACTTAAATTTATATTAGTAGATATTTTTCACGCAATGTTAGGAACTTAGGCGGAAGGCGGGCGGGCGGACTTGGACGAAGTGTCCTGACACTAGGTATTCTCTGAATACGTCGCTATGCAGAATAAAGCGTGAAGCTGCTTTATTTAGATACTTTTTAATGTATTTAAAAAATATATATTTATAAACGTATCAAACTTTGAATTTAGTACAATTCAAACCTGTGCTCTCTTGGAAACCGTCCAAGGGTACCAGCAATTTAAGCCATATGTTCTTGTCGAACTACCTCAAAGTTCTTATATGCGTGCTACAACATATTTTTGTTGTTATAATCATTGATTGACGGTTTCAAGAAGCGCGTGTTCAAATCCGGCTACGTTTAAATTGTACTCTTAAAGCTTTATTCCTAGCAGGGTAGTCTGTGAGAATGGAGTTCTCTTCATGCATGCCCTCCGAGGGCTCCTTATGGTTTTCATGTGAAAATTGTGTACGTTTATTAAATATATCATTTATTTCTTTTATTATATAAATACGTGCAGGATTTATTTATTTAGTTTAACTAGTACGAGTTTGTTATCGTACATGTGTTTTATTCATTTCACGATTTTTATTTACAACAAATATTTGGCAACCTCGTGCAGTTTCGACATATCGCAAAAACGACAAGTGAATGTTTTGAAAAATGTGCAATCGTAAAGGTTTTCCCTACATTTATAAAAACGAGTGGCCTAGCGTTGTATCTACAAATAAAAATTAAAAAAATATATCACATTTGTAACCGGCTTCAAAAAGTTTAATTTTAAATTCGGCTGTACTATTTTATGTGTGTGTTACCATATAACTTTTTTCTGGGTCAACTAATATTGATAAGTTTTTATATAATAGTTAGCAGAGGTGAGGAATGAAAATGTTACCCTCTATGTACCGTAAAACCGGTACATTAAGGTAAGCCAGTATATATGGGTTCGACTTGAACGACGGAATAGGGTGTTAAGTTTTCAATGAGCTTGTTTTTTTGCAATCCCTCTCCCAAATTTCCCTGGCGTCTTCGTTGTTTTTTTGGTGCCCCTAATCTGCTAGTAAATCCACCACAAATTTGTTGTAATTTACAAAAGTAAATTAAGCCGATGGGAATCGTGTTATGCTCCTGATATGGGCCCATTAAAATTTAGTTACGATCTGATGAGTAGTTTTTGTGTCACTCATTATAATTGTACACTATGTAACGCCTGTCGTGGCGCAGAGGCACAAGCGTGCGACTGTAAACGCGACAGGTTGTGGGTTCGATTCCCACTTCAGGAAATGGGATTTTTCATTTCCTGGGTTTGGTAACAAGGCAAAGCACGGCTTTGAGTACCGCCACTCAGCACGCAATGCCTCAATTCGGCGGAAAGTGGGGAACGAAGTTGTTGTAAGAGAACGGAATGTCTTAACAGTAGGTTCTCAGGTTCCCTCTGCCTACCCTGTTATACCCTGATACAGCGTGAAGTTAATAAAAAAAAAACTATTTGGGGTTAGATTTTTTTTGGTTGAAATTTTAATAATTTAGAGTTTGCTGGATGAGATTCCTACCTACAGCTATGCACACACACTCTAACTGCATAATGCCAGTAAAATACATATATAACGTATTTACTATATAAATGTACCCTCAGCCACTGTGTGACAAAGCTTTGGGGACTAATTAAGCCGCAACGTTCAATTACGATTAACGAGACAGCTGAAGAGCTATGCAAACGCGACAAGTTCGATATTGTGATGCACCTCTGCTTGCTTACTAATATTGGTAAAAGTGAATTAATTTGCAATTATATACTGAAATTTAATATAATGTCTGTTATAATAATTAGTCTAATTACTATACTAATACTGAGATTATGAAGAGAAGAAAGATAGAGAAGTATATGGAATTTGATATAGTTAAAGTTTATATGGAGAAAAAGTGCTGAAAGTCAACATTTGGCATAAAAAGAACGTGAGAGATAGGTACATTCAATTAATAAAATTAGTATTGCACTCACTACCATTTATTTTTTTTAGTAATTACGAATAGAGTTAGTCTTGAGGCAGATACATGTAACTTCTGAATAATTATTTACGAGTATATATTTTTTTGTCAATAGATGATATTGACTAATAACGATAGAATAATTTATATATTTATTACTTTTCTTTTGTATACCTCTTGTTAAGTAAATATTATTTTCATTAAAAATGTAAAGGAAAATAAATCTTAAAATTTAGGTTAAAAAAATATCGGAATCACCAAAATAGCGTTTTTAGAAGAAACCGATGCACCATTTGAATACAGTAGTAGTTTTATTACATAAAACCTAGGTATATATAATATTATAAGAAAATATCCAACAAGATTTCATAGATTTACCTTATTATATTTGAAATAACGTAATTCATATTGAGCGCACATACGAGACTGCTACAAAGGGATATATGAAGCCTCATAAATTCAGTACAAAATATCCAGTGGAGTATTGCTGTAGAGAGCAACCACTAAGATATAATCTTATTTAGGTAAATAATAAAGGAATTATTAAAAAAAATATTATTTAAATAGTTTATTGTTTATATGAAAGCTAATATTTATTATAATTAATGTTATGTGTACTCGTACATTAAATATGATGATAAGCTCGCTTAGATTAATTATCTCTTATTACTTCTATAATAGAATTTAATATTTACGTGGTAACGCCTGTCGTGGCGCAGAGGCACAAGCGTGCGACTGTAAACGCGACAGATTGTGGGTTCGATTCCCACTCCAGGAAATGAAGTTTTTTATTTCCTGGGTGTGGTAAAAGGCAAAGCGCGGTGTTGAGTTTCGGCACTCAGCACGCAATGCCTCAATTTGGCGAAAAGTGGGTAACGGAGTCTCTTAACACTAGGTTCCCTCTGCCTACCCTGCTATATATGGAATACAGCGTGAAGCTATGTATATATGTATGTAAAGAAAACCTTTTTTATTACGCATTTTAAAATCTTAGCACCTTCCACCATTTTGCAATAGATATCGCTGTTTGGTGAGACTAATAAACATACCATATACATATTTAAAAAACCAGCTTCACGCTAATCCCGCATAACAGGGTAGTCAAAGAGTCTGGTGTCTAAACAACCCATTCGTTACTTTTCGCCAGAATTCAAGAAATTGCATTATATTAAAAATATTATTATTCACCATAATCTTACAATCATCTAAAATATTACGTGCATTATTAATGTATGTATATTTATCTAAACTTCCTTTATGTTAATAAGAACTTTTTCTTTCACGATTATTACACATTTTAAATGAAACTAATGTAACGACAATTTAAAAAATGATAATGAAAATACTTTTTTAGAAAACCTCTTTTCAAAGGTGGTCAAAGCCAAAGTCAGAGCTTTTAGTTCGTCCTCCCACAAAATCCGCGTGAACAGGGCCAACAGCATACTACACATTAGATTAAAAAAAAGAAAACCTTTACCTTAGGTTGTCACCATTGATTAATCCAGACCCACGATTAATCCCGTAAAAATAGTAGCTTCATTCTTTCACAATAATCGTCATTATGACAAAAATTTCCTAATTATGTTTAAAACTCTCTTCAAGACATAGTTAACAAAGAACTGCTTGTACAACTATACAAATTTATAAGCCAGATTGATGGTCTTTCAGAAATAGGGCGGCACTTTGAAATATCTAAATAATAGCCAAGGTCTGAATAATTGAAATATCCAATAACGCGTCTCGTCTTTATAGCAAAACTTTTGGTGAGATCCAAAGGCCCAATTTGCCAAGTTTCACGTAGCGTTTAATGCAAAAGTTTTGATACTATAGGAAAATTAGGTTACTGAAGGTCTACCTTTTATAATTCGAAAATATTAACGAAAGAAGCAAGTTGTTTTAAGTAATTAAATTAAAATACGATGCTTGGAGTTTTTATATATTTTATCTGCAACAAGTGATGTGAATTTACATCCTCGAGCAGGAAGTTTGCAATGACAAGTAGAAGAGAAGCAACGTTTTACTAATCAACAGGTCCCGTGTTCACTTGTATAAGTGCAAAAGCACAACTTTACTGGGAAGCGATATATGGGTTGTAATTTTGTCATAATTCAAGCAATTTATTATAGTTATTATTCAAAGTTTTTTTAAAGGATTTATTTACTTCGAATAATGAGTAAATTGCAATCTTAGGAACTTTTATTTTATGCACTTGTACCAGTATATATAGGTCTACTTATTTTTCTATGTTTGTCGCTAATTTAATTCTATTTAGAAATTAGATTTACCGATTTATCCCCATATAATTATACCGCAAGTGTAATTAGAAGTCAGAAACATTGCAAGCCTGTACCTATTCTGGGCTTATTTTTAAAAATAAAGCTATTCTGTCCGATTTGGGGCGGACGTTGGAGAAAAGAGTGCCTGGACACTAGGACACTAGGTTTGCTCTGCTCATATAATATTATTGTAAAATAAGATATTGCATCAAACATATAACTTAGTTAAAAAATGAAACCTCTCTCAACTATATCACACACACTGGATACAACAAACTTAGATTTCTGAGGTTTACTTAGCAAGTTTATTTACTTTGCGACTAGCCGTTGTACACTTCCTGAGTACGTTCCGGTGTCGACTTGAAACGTGATTCGAGTGGGGGATGTGTTGATATGCGGGTGTATACGACTGCGAGTGCTATATGTTACCAGATTGTTAATGGTATCACTTTGTCTTTTTTATTTTTTTAGCTTCACGCTGTATCCCGCACATAGCAGGGTGAGCAGAGGGAACTAGAGAACCTAGTGTGGAGACACTCCGTTCTATTAAGATTTTTACCCACTGCGAGGCATTGCGTGTCGAGTGGCGGAACTCAACACTGCGCTTTGCCTCGTTGCTAGAGAGAGGAAATGAAAATACTAACGATTAATTATTATAAATATTTAATAGTTTTATTCTCTGGAGTGGGAATTGAATCTACAACCTGTTGCGTTTACAGTCACACGCTTGTGCCTCAGCGCTACGACTGGTTTCCATTGTTACTTTATATGTAACATAACGTATATATGTTATATATTTTATAGTAAAAGTATTTGTCTTTTAACATAAAGTATATTTTCACATATTTGCTAGAGATTGCTAAGAATCGTGACTGATTTTTTATTAGAAATGCGAGAAATATAACGTTTTGTGATATATTAAGTAATATTTAAAGTATATCTTATTATATTCTAGTAGATTTCTTTTTTTTTTTAACTTCACGCTGTATCCCGCATATAGCAGGATAGGCAGAGGGAACCTGAGAACCTAATCTTAAGACACTCCGTTCTCTTTCAACAAATCTGTTCTCCACTGTCCGCCAGATTGAGGCATTGCGTGCTGAGGGGCGGAACTCAACGTCGCGCTTTGCCTTGTTACCAAACCCAAGAAATGAAAATACTAAATTTTACATTTCCTGGAGTGGGAATCGAACCCACAACCTGTCGAGTTTACAGTCGCACGCTTGTGCCTCTGCGCCACGACAGGCGTTATTATTTAATAATTATATTAACATATTTAAATATCCCAGCTTTAATTAGCTAAATAGCGCCATATGGCTTTCCGTCCCTCGCAAAATTATTCGTTTTCTTTGCTAAGCCCATAAAATAAAAGAGATTATTAAGAATTATTGTAATATTCCTCCATCTGAGATTTTTAATAAATATTATTACTATGTAATACAGCGTAATTGCGGCGTTGAGTTCCGCCACTCAACACGCAATGTCTCAATTCGGCGGAAAGTGGGGAACGAAATTGTTAAAAGAGAATGGAGTGTCTTAACACTGGGTTCTCTGGTTCCCTCTGCCTACCCTGCTATATGCGGGATACAGCGTGAAGGTATGTATGTATGTATGTAATACAGTCAGAGGTGATCGTGGCACAGAGGGACAGTGCCCCACTGTAACGGTTGTCAGTTTGATTCCTACTCAAAGAAATTATCATATTTAAAATATTTTAAGACGGCGTTAAGTTGCGTCACTCAACACGTTATGTCTCATTACTGGACGGAGAGCGAGAACGGAGTGTCTTAACACTAGATTCTCTGGTTCCTTCTGCCTAACCTGCTATATGCAGGATACGGCGTGAAGTTAAAAAAAAAGTGCAAAAAAAGAACAAGAATGATGTAACAATATTTATATACTTTTCGTATTTTCTTAACCATTTTAACACGATACGTTTTAAGCATGATTGTGTTGCAATTTGTAAGCGGTTACGTGTACATTCTTTGTGTTCGATAACACACTGACACACGTCATAGCATTTCAATCGATGCTGTATATGGAAAGCGATATTTTTAATGTTTTGTGACTGACGCTTGATTTGTTGTATGTGCTTTTTATGGAATAATTGATTTTTTATTGTGTTTTAGTAACTGAATCCTATTATTATATTATATAACACACTTTTAACCGAGTTTTAAAAAGGAGGAGGTTCTCAAACGCCTGTCGTGGCGCGACTGGTTGTGGGTTTGATTCCCATTCCAGGAAATGGTGAAAAATTTTCATTTCCTGGGTTTGGTTACAAGGCAAAACGCGGCGTTGAGTTCTTCCACTCAGCATGCAATGCCTCAATTCGGCGGAAAATGGGGAACGGAGTGTCTTAACACTAGGTTCCCAGTGCCTACCCTGCCAAATGCGGAATACAGAGTGAAGCTACATAGCTAGTATGTATGTATGTAGGAGGTTTTCAATTCGACTGTATTTTTTTGTTACGTGTGTTGCCAAATACTGGGTAAACCAATTTTGATCATTCTTATTTTATGTGATAGCTAGTGTTTCTAATGTTAACCCATTTAAATTAAGCTATGATCTGATGAGTAGTTTAGGAGTTATTCGTTATAAGTTTACCGTTTGGTGCGTGGTACATCTTCTTTAAAGTCGGTTTTCTTTTTTTGATGAAATTTGATTGTGGATGAAACTATTTTAATAGGAATAATCGCATATATTTTGATATTCGATAATACAGTTTAGAAAAGTCTATATTTCGAACACTTGATATGTGAGACGTGAGACATGCTGAAATGTATACTGAGAGCACGTACACCACTGTATATGTAAAATTTGCAAAAGACAAATATATTATTGTAAACGTTTTTCTTTTATTTATACGTATTTTCCAATGTTTTAGGTAAGTTGGACTTAGATACTTTATCACATACTAAATTTTTTGTTTTACTACATACTCATTTAAATACTAGTGTCCCCGTTGACGCGTTAACAAAGCGTTGCCTAACGTATGTATATGTCACTTTATATAAACATGGATGTCAAGCCATGGTAATATGTGTAACATTTATTTAATTAATTTAATATATTTTTTATGCATTATTTTTAAAAGATATCATCTTTCTGCACTCCTTCGCTATATAAACTATAAGTGTGCCAAGTTTCATGCTCCTCCGTCCGCATAATTTTCGTAAAAAGGGGTACAAAGTTTTTGCTTCACGTATTAATATATAGATTACATGATGGTGGAACCTAAGGCCCCCTTTTTTACATGAGAAATTTCTTTTACGGGTACCAGGGCCATAGGGGACTCGGACGGGTTATGTATTCCCACGTCGGTAAATGGTAGGCCGGCCAATTACCCACTAAAATCTGTTCCGTCACTTGACATAGACTGTCTCGAATTTGGTCGAAAAACGGAGAGCGGAGTGTCTTGATACTAAGATATTTTGGCCTACTATAAACTTTTTTTACACAAACATACATAGCTTCACGCTGTATCCCGCATATAGCAGGGTAGGCAGAGGGAACCTAGTGTTAAGACACGCCGTTCCCCACTTTCCGGCGAATTACATTGCGTGCTGAGTAGCGGAACTCAACGCCGCGCTTTTCCTTGTTACCAAACCCAGGAAATGAAAAATTCTATTTCTTGGAGTGGGAATCGAACCCACAACCTATCGTGTTTACAGTGGCACGCTTGTGTCTGTGGTCCACGACAGGTGCTAACTTTTTTTATTTAAGTACAATATAGACAGATTATTAGGAAGTCTAATACAATAATTTAAAAATATAATCCTTTTCTTTTATAACACTTTTAAATAAACCTAATTCAAGAGTTTCTCAAAGCTTTAAAACTAACCGGCCATAATATTAACGAGCGACATTTTGTTTTTCTTTACTTTAGTCGCAGAAGTTTTAACCGGCTGTGTGCTTAGTGCCTTGTTTATTTCATTTTATACAGAAGTGATTAGAGAAAAGATCTTAGAGGCGTATTTTTTGTTTTTAATATAAAAATATTTATATATTTTTTAATAATAGATAATAATAGTGTAGTCTCCAGAGATAAAGTAGTTTGCAGTGGCGAAACGTCCATCTAACACGATTCCCAGCGGCTTACCTTAAGTAAATTACATTTTTTTAATTATTTTTTTTTAACTTCACGCTATATCCCGCATATAGCGGGGTAGGCAGAGGAAACCTAAGAACCTAGTGTTGAGACACTCCGTTCTCTTAAAACAATGCCGCCTTATTAACGCCTGTCGTGGCGCAGAGGCACAAGCCTGCGACTTTAAACACGACAGGTTGTAGGTTCGATTCCCACTCCAGGAAATGTTACTATTTTCATTTTCTGGGGGTGGTAACAAGGCAAAGCGCGGCGTTGAGTTCCGCCACTCAACACGCAATGCCTTAATTTGGCGGAAATTGGGGAACGGAATTGTTGCCAATTACAATAAATTAGAAATTCGAGAAGATTGCAAAAAGTAAGCTCAACAAATACCGTTGTCCAAGTCGGACCTTATATTCATATACCGGCATACCTTTACAAAATTTCCACCTCTCGCTACAGGTAGTTTAATTCTAAAAAATATTAATTTTGTGCTCATGAATATACTATAGAAGTGTTCTTCTGTTCCTCTACTCCTGACGATTCCTGTCCTCTTGTTATAGTTGGGATATCTAGGTTTGAAATCCTAGAATGAGCGTATAAAGTGATGCACGTATGGTCTATGTATATGTACTTAGCAAAATGTGGAAAACACTTTGAATATAAGCAGTACTTTATGAAATTACACATTCAGAAAAATTATTCAAGCAATATAAAGAAATTTCTCTGACTACCCCGCTAGGGATAAAATGAAGTTATGTCAGGTATAAAGAAATGTATGTTATCATATTTTACATTTTACCGTTCTATTAAAGGATTTCGCGAAAAGTAACCATTATATACTCTGAAGCCTTTTAAGAAGCGAACATTTTAATTATTACAAAAAAGCAGCTTCACGCTTTATCCCTCATAGTCGGGTACTCAGAAAGAACCTAATGTCAGACAAGATACTCCGTTCGCGGCTTCCCGCCCAAATTAGAGACATTGCGTGTTAAGTGGCGGAACCCAACGCCGCGTTTTATCTTACTATAGTGGATACATGAATATAATTTGAATATTCATTACTCTATGTGGAAATCGAACTCACAACTTCACTTTTACTGTCAGACGCTATCCAACTACGCGAAGATATCCTCTTAATTATTATATAAAAAAGTATATATTTTGTTATAGAAATAATATAATATTAAATTTAAATATTTCGTAAATTTTCATTGTATTTGCATATTCCGTTATCTGTTTCAATATCTTGATATCTATTCAGAGAATATCTTGCAAGTATCAATCCAGGTCTAAGCCATGAAACTCCAACCTACTTTCTAACAATAGAGAAATAGAGACGCTTCGCATTGCAATGCGTTATAAATTTATACGTCACGTTGTGTGTGATATATATATATATATATATATATATATATATATGTTAGAAATAAACAAAGAATTTAATATTTTTTAATTCACTTTTATGTGTCCAATGTCTCAGTCACTCAATTTTTTTTAGCATGGCAGTTTTTATACTCGTATATGTACATTGCGTTTTGGACAGTAAATCTTAAATAAAGTAAATCGTAAATACGTGAAGGAAAAACTTTGGATCCCTTTTTACGAAAATTACGCGGACGGAGGAGCATGAAACTCGGCACACTTATACATTATATAGCGAAGGAGTCCACAATGAGTATATTTTCTAAAAATAATGCATAAAAAGTATATTAAATTAATAAAATAAATGTTACACACACTACCATGGCTTGACATCCATGTTTATATAAAGTGACATATACGTCACTACGCAATGCGTTATTACCTCAATTACGAGGGCACTAGTATTATTAAATATATAATATATTTTTTTAATAAGCCAGCCTTACGTTAAATTTGTTTGTAATATTTAATCAATGTTAATTGTAAAACTAACAAAGTTTGAAAAGATATCGATAAATATTTTCACAATGTTAGTTATTCTCCTATTCTAATTTCTTTGTTTTATATATGTATAAATATATTTTTATTTGTATTGTGGACATTTTCAATTTAAATTGTTCAACAAACTTTGATTGGTAAACATACTTTTAATATTTATTGTAAAATATTTACAATTTACGAAATAGTTAGCGTTGTTGAAATTGAAATTCTGAAATGATTATTTCAGAATAAACTATTATCTACTTCTACTTACAGTTCTAAAGTAGTTTGTAACAGAATTTGAAGAATAAAATATGAGTTCGCAGCTAGAGAAAATAATATAAATGTTAAAGTAACTGGGTTTGTCTTTGTGTAGCGCTTTCATAATAATTTCATTGAATCTTTCATAGAATTCGATATAAAGATTTTCTATAGAATGAAAAGATTTCTTATATTTAAATAATATTCGTTTCTCTGCTAATAAGGATTGAGTTCTCGCACAGGCAAAGTCTCAAATTATAGTGGAAAGTGGCGAACGGAGTGTCATAACTCTAGGTTCTTTTTGACTACCGTGCTATGCGAGATAAAGTGTAAAGGTATTTGTTATTACGAGTACATAATTTTATGTAATCGACTTTTTTATTATTGCCACCGTTTATTTTCCATACAATTTATATAGTTAAATAATAATCTGAACCTTTTCACACTTCTTTTGCAGGCAAGACAGAAAAACCCTAGTGATAAGTACATCTTACATCTGAAGCCATTTAAAAAAATATTTGGAAATGTGCCCTTATTCTACATTTACTGTGTATATAGCAAATATTTATTGATAGTTTGTTTCTTTTTTTTTTTAACTTCACGCTGTATCCCGCATGTAGCGGGGTCGGCAGAGGGAATCAGAGAACCTAGTGTTAAGACACTCCATTCTCTTACAACATTTCCGTTTCCCACTTTCCGCCAAATTGAGGCATTGCGTATTGAGTGGTGGAACTCAACGCCGCGCTTTGCTTTGTTACCAAACCCAAGAAATGAAAATACTAAATTTTACATTTCCTGGAGTGGGAATCGAACCCATAACCTGTCGCGTTTACAGTCGCACGCTTGTGCCTCTGCGCCACGACATGCGTTATATTTATTGTTCTTATTAAAATTATTTATTGTTCCTATTAAAGGATATTAAAATTGATCCTATTAAAATTAAAAATGCGAAAATTTGTGAAGATGAATAAGTGTATATTACTAATTTACGCAAAGACTATAGTAAAAAAACTCATACCTCTTGTCTTAGTTTTGGCCATAAAAATATCTAATAATAAAACAAACAAATAGGAACCTACGAGAGCAAACCAATGTTTAGAAATTAATACTTTGTAATATCTATCTCAATGCTGGTCAGGTTCCATGTGAATCAACAGAAGAGATTAAATTCGTGAGAACACCGCCTACAGTCTACTTTTATGGGGCAAGATTCCATTAGTCCATACAATTTGCAGTTTACACTAGTAATGCATATAAGAGATAAAATAAATGAATTGGTAGTACTACTTGGAAGTTATGTTTATTATTTTTATTTGCTTCAAGCTTTTTTCCATAAAGCAGATTAGTCAGAGATCGTAGTGTCAAGACACTCCACTCCGTTCTCGGCTTTTGTTATTTTGTAATATATGCTAATATATTAGATATATTTATACTGATACGTTTTTTCCAGTAACTGGTTTTCAGGTTTGTTACTAATTATGATTTATAAGGTCCTAATCCTGAATTGTACATACGCATAAAAAAATAGGTTCATGCTTTATGTAGCAAAGTAGACATACTGGATCACTAATCAATATGGGGGTCCCACAGGGGTCTATTCTTGGTCCTTTCCTCTTTTTAATATACATAAATGATTTACCATATCTTGTCGGAAAGAGCCATGATATAGTATTGTTTGCTGATGATACTTCCTTAATATTTAAAATGAAAAGGTGTCTAAATGTTTATGACGATGTAAACAATGCTCTTACTAAAATAGTACATTGGTTTAGTGCTAATAACTTACTATTGAATAGTAAAAAAACTAAATGCGTCATTTTCAGAACGCCTAATACAAAAATTGTTAAAGCCAATGTACTGTTGAATGGTGAAGCCGTGGATCCTGTTGATTCTACGGTATTTCTCGGTATCACCATAGACTCCAAGTTACAGTGGGGACCTCATATTGACGGATTGGCGAATAGACTTAGCTCAGCAGCTTTCGCGGTTAAAAAAATTAGATTATTGACTGACGTGGAAACGGCACGTCTTGTTTATTTTAGCTACTTTCATAGTATTATGTCCTATGGCATTATACTGTGGGGTAATGCAGCCGCTATTAATTCGATCTTTGTCCTGCAGAAGCGAGCTATTCGTGCAATCTATAACTTAGGCCCTAAAGATTCCTTAAGACAAAAATTTAAGGAA
>JAKGSA010000078.1:415416-433256 GCA_033558755.1 Philaethria dido | reverse complement strand
AGCGATACTTTCTCACGATCGAATGCTAACAAGAAATATAGAAGTCAAATCATTTCTTTATCTATCGGAATTATAATATTTTTTGACATAACTGTCAAACCGGATCGGGGGAGATATTTATATATAAATACGTGAAGCAAAAACTTTGTATCCCTTTTTATGAAAGTAACGCGTATGGAGGAGCATGGAATTTGGCACATTTATAGAGAATTAGTGCAAAATGATAACATTTTTCTTAAATAATGAATAAAAAGTATATTAAATTAATAAAATAAATATTACACACACTATCATGGTTTGACATCCATGTTTATATAAAGTGACATACATTGCTAAAGTCGTCGCGTTATTAACGCGTCAACGTAGTTAACATACGCTTAGTAGAGTAGTTAACACTAGGTTCCCTCTGCCTATCTGTTTTTTGCGGGACACAGTGTGGAGTTATGTATATATGTAAGTTGTGATTGGTGGATCTCAACGCCGCGCTTTAATTATAAGAATGAGGAAATAAAAATAATATAATTATGTAATCATTCCCCTGAATGGAAATCGAAGCTAGAATCCTACTGAACCACGATAGTTTTTTTTAATTGTTATATACTTATTAAAATACAGATCATCACGTTCAACCAAGAAATATATATATATAGATACATTCGAACTCTAACATACTGTAGGGCAAGCACGAAAACTTGCGACAAAATATTCGTATCGTTATCGTAAGAATTTTTATGGGAATTGTAAAGAGGAACTAAAATTTTCCCATGCAAAATGCTTTCGATAACGATACGTATACTTTGTCGCAAGTTTTCGTGCTTGCCCTATCGGCTACAATATCCTTAAATCTCTATATTCCACTCAAATTCCTTAAAAAACCCAACTTCATACCACCAGAGACCGAGGACGTATTTTTTTATATAAAATATTCCTCAACTGGAAATCGAACCCCACAATCGTCACACACACGGCACAATCACGCCATGATAGTGAAATATAAATTTTATCAATAATTAAATTAAAAAGTTGAAGTGGTCCATCAGCCTTATGATCGATAGGCTTTAGTAACTTCGACGAAATTAAAACGTATTGTGT
Source organism: Philaethria dido (assembly GCA_033558755.1). NCBI lineage: Eukaryota > Metazoa > Arthropoda > Insecta > Lepidoptera > Nymphalidae > Philaethria > Philaethria dido. The sequence continues at coordinate 432,164 of JAKGSA010000078.1, read as the reverse complement.
AAACAATTGGTGTTGTAAAGAGCTTAGGGTTGGTTTCTATGATAATATCTTTTTTCTTTTTTTTTTTAACTTCACGCTGTATCCCGCATATAGCAGGGTAGGCTGAGGGAACCTGAGAACCTAGTGTTAAGACACTCCGTTCTCTTACAACAATTCCGTTCCCCACTTTCCGCCAAATTGAGGCATTGCGTGTTGAGTGGCGGAACTCAACGCCGCGCTTTGCCTTGTTACCAAACCCAGGAAATGAAAATACTAACATTTCCTGGAGTGGAAATCGAATCCACAAACTGTCGTGTTTACAGTCGCACGCTTGTATCTCTGCGCCACGACAGGCGTTTAATAATATTATTATAATATTATTTTTACCTAACTTCAAAAAAGAAGGAGCTTATTGTTTCGATTGTATTATTTTATATGTGTTATCGCATAACTTTGGGGAACGGAGTGTCTTAACACTAGGTTCCCTCTGCCTACCCTGCTATATGCGGGATACAGCGTGAAGCTAAGTATGTATGTATGCATAACTTTTTGGTGGGTGAATCAATTTTGTTGTTTTTTTTATGCGAAAGCTAGTATTTCTAATGTCTCATTGAAATTTAATTAGGATTAGACGAGTAGTTTTTGAGTTATTCGTAATAATTTTATTTTTCTGTGAATTTTAATTGACGTCTGTGTGTCTTCTTTCTTTATTTGTTTAAATCTGAACTATATTATATTATGATTGAGTAAAAATATATGTATTATCATTCATAATTAGAGACCATCGTAGCGCAGTGGGATAGTTTCTGAAAGTACACACAATTGTTTGTGGGTTCGATTTCCATATGGGGGAATTATTATATTAAATTATTTCCATTTCTCTGCTATCGTAAATAGTAACAAAGAATAGCTTTGATTTCTGCCACTCCACAAAAAAATCTCAAGTTTGGGAGCAAAGAGGAGTGTCTTGATAATAAATTCTAGCTACCCTGCTATACGGGAAAAAGCGTAAAACTAAAAAAGATTACTAGACTAGAGGTGTAAAAGGACACCCGAATGGAACGAAGCTATATACATAATAAATATGAACAAAAAACTTGGATACACTCAACAAAAATAATCATCGCGACACCACACTGATCAATGCGAAATAGAAAGACGAAACGAAAAATAAATGGCTTGCTTTCTATGAGAGAGAGGGAGAGACAGAAACACGCGAAACCCCGCACGGCTGACAACTATAGCAAAAAGCGTCGTTACAACTTTTGGTCTTAATTTTTTCTGACTAGTCCCTTTTCGCAACGCGCAAAAAGGAACTTCTTTCCAATATCTCTCGTTTTGAAGAAAAACACAAAAAATGTATTATTTTTATCTTATTCAAGAAGTCGCTATCAATAAATTTACAACGAACTGAAACAGCCCTATATTTCAAGATGATTAAGGTTTAAGCGATCAAAATTCAATTTACTAAATTTGTTGTTTGTTGGAACACCACACCGTACAATAATAAAATCACGCTATACCAAAATACTTTGTTTATTAATCGACTTTAAAAAAATGGAAGGTTATCAATTCATAATTCAATTCAAAACGCCTGCCGTGGCGCAGAGACACAAGCGTGCGACTGTAAACGTGACAGGTCGTGGGTTCGATTCTCACTGTAGGAAATTATATTAATAGTATTTTCGTTTCCTGGATTTGGTAACAAGGCAAACCGCGGCGTTGAGTTCCGCTACTCCGCACGCAATGCCTCAATTCGGCGTAAAATGGGGAACGGAGTGTCTCAACACTAGGTTCTCAGGTTCCCTCTGCCTACCCTGCTATATGCGGGATACAGCGTGAAGCTATAAAGAAATAAAAAAATATTTACTTAAATATTATCATTGTTCCTTACGTGATTTTTTTCAATTTAAGCTATCATTTCCTCTTTCGGTTGCGCAATAACTAATGTTATCAATTACTTCCTACCTTTAAACGGTATTTAAAGTATATAAATATATACAAATTGTATTTAAATTAGTAGGTCAAATAAAGTTTTTCAAAACAGTGGTACAAAATGAACAAAATATTACTTGTGATTTTAATATTTTGTGTATTGCAGGTGAGTTTTATTGTATTTAAATTTGTTTTAGAGGATTTTAATGTATTTAGATAAAAGCTGTATATTCAGTTAGCGCGGCGTTGAGTTCCAATGCGCCAATTAACACGTAACGTCGAATTCGGGTAGAAAACGGTGAAGGGAGTGTCTCAACACTAGATTCTCTATCTCTCTGGTTATTTTAATATGCGGGAAATAAATAGCGTCAAGCTGAAGCTAGTATATATTTAGTAATTCTTTTTCATATTCCTTCTTTGAAAAGTCTATTCTTTTTCTATTGGTTTGTATTATAGGATAGGCAGGGAGGGTCTAGGCTCAAGATAAAAAGACTCCGTTTCCGAAAATGGTTTAATTATAATAATTTTCCGAGTGGAAATCGGACCTACAAACGCAGTTGCGTCATGTCACAGATGCGTTGACGCAGTCCTACTGAACTACGAAAGCATCTCTATTGTTTAAAAATGTTTTTTCGTTTACCCAAATATTTTGACTAGAGTGCGGCAATTAAACGATTAAGCGCGTTAAGCACTACCCTCGAAAAGCCTTTACAACCATCTTCTTACATAAAAACTCAAACAATAAAAAATATCATAAAAATAATAAATCGCAACGTTGAGTTCCGCGACTCAGCACGCAATGCCTCAAATCAGCCGAAAGTGGGCAAAGAGAATGGAGTGTCTTAACACTAGGTTCTCAGGTTCTCTCTGCCTACCCTGCTATGCGCGGGGTATAACGTGAAGGTAACAATAACAAAAGTAATAAATATCTTATAACTTTAAATCATTTTTCCAGACCATCAATGCATACTGCGCAAATCGATGTGGCGAACCATGGACGAGAACCTGCGACTCATGCACAACCTGTTCCATGTCCGAATGCGATTGTCGAAACACCAATGCCTGTTCGTGTAATACAAATTTTGACCCAGAGTGCGATTGTTTAAAATCTATGATGAGATACCCTGAAGTAGAATATCCGATGTCCATCAATGAAATGAAACCATACTATTGTGGTTGTGGAAGATGTTAATGACAAAGTAAATGTGGTTAGCTGAATTGTGTTTGTTTTATTTATTTTTGGTTTTTGTGGTTGAGTTTTGGTAATTTTAGGTAAAATATTTTTTTATGAGGCCTTTATAAAATAGAGGGATAATAATCCTTACTAATATTATAAATGCGAAAATGACTCTGTCTGTCTGTTACACTTTCACGCTTAAACCACTGAACCGATTTTGATGAATTTTGGTATTCGGAAGATAGAACTGAACTTGGGAAAGGACATAGGGTACTTTTTATTGCGTTTACAACTTTCACACCTAAACCACTTAACAAATTTTGACAAATAGTCTAGATCTTGGAAAAGACTACTCCCTACCATATCGCTAGTCCTTGGGAAAGACTATAGGCTACTCCTTGCTATGTCGCGCGATATAACCGAATTCCACGCGGGCGAAGCCGCGGGCAGCAAAGCTAGTAATAATAATAATAATATTCTTTATTGTACACCCAAAGAAATATACAGAAATATGATAGAAATATGATAGAAAATATATATACAAAAGGCGGCCTTATCGCTTCAATAGCGATGTTATTGGAGTGTGAACACGATTGGTTGTGGATTCGGTTCTCGTTTGATGAATGATTATTTTTTAATTATTTTCATTTCGCTTTGGTAATACAATGTGCAGCGTTGAGTTTTACTACTCAACACACAATACCTCGATTTCGGAATAAAATGGGAGAACGCAATGAATTGGTATTACGTTCTCGCTGGCTTCCTACCTCATGTGTGAGAGTAAGCGTCAAGTTGACAATAATCTATTTGTTTAATATTTTATCGAATATACGATAATTTAACGATATATGATTATGTCCTGTCTTACTTTGTCTTTCTTTGGCCACATAGCACGGAAACAGCCGGATAGTTTTGATAAACTAATTATGATGGGCCAAGTAGATGGAAAAAGACCTAGGGGCGGAACACCTGCCCGATGGTCTAATAAGATAAGAGACATCTTAGGTATCCCGGTGACCGAAGCTCTAAGGAAAGCGTCAGACAGAGTGGCATGTAAACAGCTTGTCAAAATGGCCACGACCGCATATCAGAACGGGCACGACCTTCAGAAATGAAGAAACCGACCAAGAAGAAGAAGAAGAAGATTCTGTTCTTTACTTCAAACCGCTATCAGTATTAGAAATTAATAAGCAGAAACTACAGTAAATGACTCGTTAGAAAAAATCTAAGTTCCTTTCCTACACAGTAACAAGAGAAGCGTAAAAATTCTTAGTGGAATATGGAGAGCGGAGTGTCTTCACACTAGGTTCTCTCTGGCTACCCTGCTATACGCAAAAAAGCGTGAAACATCAAAAAAAAATTTGGAAAAACCATTTTTAAAAAGTGCTCTAAAACATCGAAACGACACCTCGACAAACCTCTTTTAGATTATTGAATTCCTTTTGTGAAGAGCTCATTACAGTCTCAAAATTCTATATCGTGGAAATAGAATCTCATCATGAACATAAAAGGTGAAATAGGAATCGAAGTTCTACATTAATAATGTATGGTTGTTGACTTTGCCAATAAAATGATTAATATTTAAAGGGGCCCTCAATATTTTAATCGCCCTTTGAATATTACATAAGTTTTGAGAAAGATATATGAAGCAAAGCTCAGCTGCAAGAGAGGTAGGGGGAGACCTCGGTTGACCTTCGATAACACAGTATCAATGATACTGGAGGGAAATCACGTAAAAAGTATGAGGACCCCCCGGAGGGCATGCATGATGAGGTTAATGACTGTGGACGAGGCGAAAGAGGTATGCAGGGACCGTAGTGTTTAGCGCTCCGTTCTCTCTGACTACCCCGCTAGGGATAAAGCTCGAAGTTAGGAATGTAATTAATCTTTTTTTTTAATTTTACAGCGTGAATATAACTTAATTTTAAAACTTTTACTTAATAAACGTACGTTTCATGTGGTTATACATCCATTAGAAGTTTCGTTATACCAATAGAATATTCGAAACCAGGTTAAACTTTTGGCGCGCAGGAAGTCAATTTGCCTGGATCGGTTACTAATTGAACTAAAACATATAGAAAGCTTTAGAGGGAACATGTGTAATTAATATAATATGATATTTGATAGCAGTATAGAAATTCGCAGTATTTTTCACCGATTTCAAAAATGAAGGTTTCCAATTTGAGCGTATTTTTTTTATTTGTGTTAATGTGTAACTATTTTAACGCCTGTCGAGACGCAGAGGCACAAGCGTGCGACTGTAAACGCATCAGGTTGTGGGTTCGATTCCCACTCCAGAAATGGAATTTTTCATTTCCTGGGTTTGGTAACAAGGCAAAGCGTGGTGTTGAGTTTTGCCACTCAGCACGCAATACCTCAATTCGGTGGAAAGTGAGGAACGGAGTGTCTTAACACTAGGTTCCCTCTGCCCTGCTATATGCGGGATACAGCGTAAAGCTATGTATGTTGGTATGTATTAGAACTTGATCTTGCTAGGACGACAAACATACGCAAAAAGTAACTTAAGGCATTTTTGGTATTGGGTCTGGGTATTTTCGGTATTTTTTATTAGTTTCACGCTTTATTCCGCATGTAGCAGGGTAGGCAGAGGGAACCAGAAAACTTAGTGTTAAGACACTCCGTCTTTCAGTTTGATAAACTAATATGATTGCTATTATTTCTAATTACTGTTTCCTGCCCAAATTTTCGTACACAACCACAATTATGGCCTATTTTCTAGTAATTTTCAATAGATTTATTGAAAAGCAAACTGAATCGAGTTAATATATCAATGTCAGGAAGTCCAGAACGTTCCTCGTAGCATCTAGTGTACAGCTAGTTTGCCAAACTGATCGTATTTTCCGATTGAACGAGTGCTTCTTGTAGGAGAAAGCTTTATCGGTTTATTTGAAATTGAGAGAATATACGTAGGTATAATGATTTTTTTTAAGTTTTTACGTATTTCCTACATTAAGTAGAGATGGCCTAGTGTTAAGGCACTCCGTTCTCTTTTTCCTACCAAAGTTATAGCAACGACTGGAAATTAAAACCACAAAAACTTATACAATTCCTTACTTTTGATCTGCGCCACATACATACATACATACATAGCTTGACGCTGTATCCCGCATATAGCAGGGTAGGCAGAGGGAACCTAGTGTTAAAACACTCCGTTCCCCACTTTCTGCCGAATTGAATTGAAATGAAAACGCCACTTTTCCTTATCAGCGCCAAAAGATGAAAACAATTTAATAATAATTCCTCAAGCGGGGATCGAAACCACAACTAATCGTATTTACGGTCAGTCACTATCCCACTGGGCCACAATAACTTAAAATAAATAACTAAATATTCAATTTGCTAAGTACTAAGTATTTTTTTTCTTTTATTTTTTTTATCTTCACGCTGTATCCCACATATAACAGGGTAGGCAGAGGGAACCTGAGAACCTAGTGTTAAGACACTCCGTCCTCTTACAACAATTCCGTTCCCCACTTTCCGCCAAATTGAGGCATTGCGTGTTGAGTGGCGCAACTCAACGCCGCACTTTGCCTTGTTACCAAACTCAGGAAATGAAAATACTAACATTTCCTGGAGTGGGAATCGAACCCACAACCTGTCGTGTCTCTGCGCCACGACAGGCGCTACTAAGTAATGATATAAGTAACTTATTCTGATGTTAAACAAACACGCCATATACATTAAAGTATCAAATATTTACAAAGTTCTATGCTCTTTGCACTTTGTATGATACTCGTGGGGTTATTCAGTGTTATTTCTATTTGAGAATTAGAATTGTAGATCAAAATGGAGTTTGCAGTTGTAAAATCAGATGAGCTTGGAATAGAAAGTAAATATATTGTTTCAGTTCTTCGTAACGTTGAACGTATCGTTTTAACGCCTGTTCTGGCGCAGAGGTACGAGCATGCGACTGTAAACGCGACAGGCTGTGGATTCGATTCCCACTCCAGGAAATGAAATTTTTCATTTACTGGGCTTGGTAACAAGGCAAAGCGTTAAGGCGTAAGGCGTTAAGTTCCGCCATTCAGCGCGCAATGCCTCAATTCAGTGAAGAGTGGGGAACAGAGTGTCTTAACACTAGGTTCGCTCTGCCTACCCTGCTATATGCGGGATACAGCGTGAAGCTATGTATGTATGAATACAATATTTCATAAATATCATATTATAGCAGAAAAAAACGACAAGTTCAAAGTAATCGCAACATAATTACTCAAATGTAGTATGAAGTTCAACATGAGAATGTTTCCAACCTAATCATCTAAAGAGGTTTTACAGCTCTTGCCAAATTAAAATGTGCTAAGTAGTTACCTTTGCTTATGTTTCTAGTTAGCTGCTTTATTATTAAGAATCCTTAGCCGGTAAAAATCGTTTTTAATATATTAGTGTTCAGTCAATTCCTTTTTTTGTCAAATTTTTAATTAATGTTTTTAATTAAAAATTTGACAAAAAAAGGAAACCAATTTCCTAATAAACTGTACTAAAAATATAAATTATTATGAATAACTCAAAAACTACTCATGAGATATTAACTAACTTTAGATGAGCCCACAACAAAAGCACTAGCTATCACACAATAAAAATATTATCAAAATTTGTCAACCTGTGCCAAAAATTGTACCTTTAAAAATGGAGCACCTCCTCCGTTTTTAAAGTCGGTTAAAACATTTTTAAAATACGTAAAAAAGCCCTCATGGCGCAGTGGGACAGTAAAGGCGAATTGTTGTAGTTTCGATATCTATTCGGAAGAATGATTATATTTATAATTATTTTCATTTTCTCGCTCTTTCCTTTTTGGGGAAAGGATGGGTGGGAAAGGGGGAAAACCTGGCTTACATGCCATCGAACCGGAACACATTATTAGATATTTGGCGGTTTGTCTTTGACATGATAGTGGTCGCGAACAAGTCGGAGGACGAACCTCCTACCATCTAACTACTGGGAAACCAGCCTTTTACGGGACGCTATCCAGCGGCGGAGGGGAATGGTATTCTAACACCGTCCCCTCACAGGGAAAGGGAAAGAGTTTCGCCACTCAATTCGTAATGTCAATGTCATAACAAAAATAAGTGTGAAGCTGAAATAAACATTAAGTGTAACAATTTAAACGTAGCGGGACACAAACCCACGCCTTTTGGAAATCGTCGAAGCGCTCTGACCACTAAGCCATACGTTGGGCGGTTTCCAAGAGGCGCGGGTTCGAGTAAGTTGAAATTCTTATATATTTTCTAAAAATGTGTTTCCTTATCCTAAATGGTATAAATCAGTTTGCAGTTAAAAAAATATTGAGAGAAAATGTCGATTTCAAAATGAGTAAAAAATCGATTGCAAAAACTACAAATGACAGCTTGTTTGAATTGTTTTAGGGATTTGTTGGAAAGCTAAGCTAACTTAATTCAACTTTTAAAATGAAAAATCGCTTCTCTCAATTGCTTCTCGATAAAGCGTGAGATTTGCTAAAATCAATTAACAAAAATATACTTTTAGTTGCAATGATTTTTTTAAATAGTTAAAAATAAAAAACGAACGGAGTGTCTTAACACTAGGTTCCCTGGTTCCCTCTGCCTACCCTGCTATATGCGGGATACCGTGTGAAGCTAAAAAACAAAAAAAGTCAATCTATTCTATCCCCACTCCAGGAAATGCGAATATTAAATATTTATAATAATTCATATTTAGTGTTTTCATTTCCTCGCTCTAGTAATACAGTCAAAGCGCGGCGTTGAATTCCACGACTCGCAGTGTCTCAATTCCGCGGAAAGTGGGGTAACGGATAATAAAAGAACGGAGTGTCTTAACATTGGGTTCTCAAGTTCCCTCTGCCTACCCTGCTATATACGGGATACAGCGTGAAGTTAAAAAAAAACAAATCTTTCTACAATTTTATTACATAATATGTTAAAAGCTATATATTCAATTACAGTGAAAGAGTAAATAAGAAGTAGGTCGAGTTTCAAGTTGAAACGTGGCATTCTACCCCATTTCCCTGAATTCCCAGATAAGCTAAATATTTCTAGCTAGGAATTCTCATTAAATTTAAATTGTAATTTTAAGTTGGGTTATATTTTAAGCTTCCTCTTGCTGAAGGTTTCTTTATAACGAGTTATAACAACGTTTTCGTGTTGTTAACACTTATTGAAGGAAAACTTTTTGGTTACAGCAATTTTTACCACAGTTACTAAGTATAAAAAAAATATATAAAAAATGATGAACGCTTGTCGTGGCGCAGAGGAACATGCGTGCGATTGTAAACGCGATAGGTTGTGGCCTCGATTCCCACTTTAGAAAATTTTCTGGGTTTGGTAATGAAAATACTTAAATTTTCTGAAGTTGAGTTCCGCCACTCTTTTTTTAGCTTTACGCTGTATCCCGCATATAGCAGGGTAGGCAGAGGGAACCAGAGAACCTAGTGTTAAGACACTCCGTTCCTCACTTTGCGCCGAATAGAAGCATTGTGTACTGAGTGGCGGAACTCAACGCCCCGCTTTGCGTTGTTACCAGAGCAAGGAAATTAAAATACTAAATATTATTTAATATTTTGATTTCCAGGCGTGCGAATCGAACCCACAACCCGTCATATCTACAGTCACACGCTTGTGCCTCTACGCCACAAAAGGTCTCACTCAATTCGACGTATAAATTTAAATTGTTCTCTGAAATGTAACACGTGTTTCATATATTGTCATGTATGCAATGTGAATACCATGTTAGCTTTCGGTCCAACATGAATACTTTCACGCTTGTTCTACTAAAATTGATATTTTTTGGAAAATATTTTCGTTTTACGTGAAACACTACTTCTCTTTAAGTAAGTACTTACAGGGTATGATAAGACATAAAAAATACGGTCAAATTGAGGACTTCCACCTTTTTTGAAATCGGTTAAATACACGCTTAACTATACATACATACATAGCTTCACGCTGTATCCCGCATATAGCAGGCTAGGCAGAAGGAACCTAGTGTTGAGACACTCCGTTCCCTACTTTCCGCCAATTGAGGCATTACGTGCGGAGTGGCGGAACTCAACGACGCGCTTTGCCTTGCTACCAAAACCAGGAAATGAAAATATCATTTTCCTGGAGTGGGAATCAAACCCACAACCTGTCGCACGCTTGTGCTTCTGCAGCCGTTAATTATTATCTTTTTTATCCCGCAAAGGATTATTAGGTTCATGCTATGAAAATATTGTATTGTCATTGGTTATACATACATGTGCAAATCGACCGGCAAGAAGTGGGTCAAAATAACATTAAAACTATTTTCTTACCCTGTTTATAATTTGATACCCAAATAAGTTTATAATGGGATAACGCTTTTTTTATGGAAAGAACAAGGCAAACGAGCGTTCGGGTCACTTGTTGGTAAGTGATCACCGCCGCCCACGGTCTCGTGTAACACCAAAAGAGCTACAGGTGCGCTGCCGGCCTTTAAGGTGCGAATAAACGCGCTTTTTGAAGGTACCTATGTCGTATCGACATGGAAACGCTGCCGCAAGTAGGCTATTCCATAATTTAATCACGATTCGAAGCCGCACAGAAGTAAAGTGCCGCGTATCCTGATGGTGTGGATGATATTGGAGTTTGTAACGTAATGTGCGATAAATGTGTGCGTAAATCCTGCAGCAGGAATCAAAGCATCAAGAGTTCCTCAGAACAGTCCCCATGATATATACGGTAGAGAACACACAATATCGAAACTACGCAACGCCAAAGCCTTTTAAAAACTATCTTTAAGACAGTCTTTAAAAGTTAATTTATTATTATATTTATTTATTATTTTTGTATTATTTATTTATTATTTATTTAGTATGTATTTATTATTAATTAATTATTTATTTATTTATTATTTATTTATTTATTTATTATTTAATTATTTATTTATTATAACATAGTTTTTAAAAATTACTAACTGTTAGAACAATAAGCCAATCAGAAACAAAAGAGTATAATTTGATCTACATTTTGAATACTGCAAGATTCGAAGCATCGCATTTTTTAAAACATATTTTCGAGTACCAAATTAAACACCATAAATCAGTATAACCGGTTAAATATAGTAATAATATAGTTTTATTTGAAATCAAAAAGATCTTATGTCGTATGTCAATTTGTAACTCCACGTTAACTGGATAACAGTTACCTACCTATACTACCCTACCTATACTACCCTACCTATACTACCCTACCTATACTACCCTACCTATACTACCCTACCTATACTACCCTACCTATACTAACCTATATATAGAGGGAAAAATATTGGTTTTTAAAAGGTACTCGTGTACAAAGTTAAACCGCTTTACGTGTTATCAGAGTTAGCTAACAATAACGTGACGATTTTTAACGAAAATCCTGCCGAATAAATCCTTCAGTGAAAGGAACAAAAAATATACGGCGAGATGAAAACGAAATTCGTTTTAACTTCACTTAAATTTTATTATTTTTATACATAGCAAGGTATTCAGAGAGAATCAAATGCGAAGACACTGCTCTCTATTTTCTGCCTAAAGTAGAGTTGTGTGTTTGTCTTGCCAGAGCGGAAAAATTTAAAATAATTTTAATATGGCCATTCCCCAATTTGGGAATATTTTTTTTAACTTCACGCTGTAACCCGCATATAGCAGGGTAGGCAGAGGGAACCAGATAACCTAATGTAACTCCATTCTCTTTCAACAATTCCGTTCCCCACTATCCGCCGAATTGAGGCATTGCGTGTTGAGTGGCGGAACTCAACGCCCCGCTTTGCTTTGTTACCGAACCCATGAAATGAAAATACTAAATTTTACATTTCCTGGAGTGGGAATCGAACCCACAACCTGTCGCGTTTACAGTCGCACGCTTGTGCTCTGCGCCACGACAGGCGTCCCTCAAGTGGGAATCGAACCTACAACCACCCGTGTTTACAGTCAGACGCTGTCCTTTTGCGCCATGATGGCCTCTTAAACATTTTTAATTCTAATTTTTCCCGGTACAAACTCGAAAAACACATTTTTAACACATAAAGCTAGATGATTCTAGTTAGACTTGTATCAACACACCGTTTCTAATTTGATTTCCTATAAAAATGTTATCGTAGCGCAGTTAAAATATGGCTGAGTGAACTCGATGGTTTTAATTCTATTTGGTGATTTTTTTTAAGATATATTGACCGTACTTTAAGAATTATAGGGACCTATTCAAAAAAAATCATGATTTTGATCTTTATCGACTTTGATTAAAACAAGAATACTATCATGTCATGCGACCACTATCATGTCAAAGACGAACCGCCAAATATCTTATGATGTGTTCCGGTTCGATGGCATGTAAGCCAGATTTTCCCCTTTCCCACCCATCCTTTCCCCAAAATGTGGTGGTTCCGATAGCGGACTACTACATTATCCTCCCTTTCCATCTGAATCCTCTAGGTTGGCATCGCATCTAGTACATCTCTTGTGTTGTAGATGTTCATGGGCGAAGGTAACCACTTACCATCAGGCGGTCCTTTATAAAAATAATTTCTTTTCTAAAAACTTAATTGTACAAATCTATATAGGCATTTTTCAAAAATTGATATTTTATAAATAGGTCACTATAATTCTAAAAGTGTAATATGAGTGTCTCTGGAATAACTAAACAAAATGACGTAGTGTTCCTTCATTTAGGTAATATCAGTAATCAACATAGAGATAGGAAATAGGATTTTTGTCCTTTTGAGAAAAATTAGCATTAAAAAACTATTAAAAATATTGACAGAAAGATACAAAAATTTAGAATTTGAAAAATAAATAAATGACAATTTCTTTTTAAGTTTCACGCTGTATCCCGAATATAGCAGGGTAGGCAGAGGGAACCTGAGAGCCTAGCGTTAAGATACTTCGTTCCCCATTTTCCGCCGAATTCCACGCCGCGCTTTGCCTTATTACCAAACCCAGGAAACAAAAATTTTACATTTCCTGGAAACGGAATCGAACCCACAACCTGACGCGTAAGTCGCACGCTTGTACCTCTACGCCAAGACAGACGAGGCCAAAAATTCAAACATAATATAATCAATTTTCTTTCACATTCTTAAGTAGTAACAATTATATGAAGAACTAAAAGGTAAAAGACGACTCCTTATTTTTGGAGGGAATCAAAAACTGGCTAAAATAATTTTAAGAAAGAAATAAATGGCACTTATTTTGTGTATATGGTAGATGACCCTATTGTGGAGCTAATCAGACCGAGGATTTTTCTCTTCAACGGAATTTGAACCCACTGAGAGTTATTGACTTAGACTTGTCTTAGTTTGTCATGTGTTTCACGAACTCTTGATATGTACGGTTTTAACAAAAGAAAACGACTTCTAGGAAAGTGCGCCAAAAAGTGTAACTATTACGAATATCTCAAAAGCTACTTTTCATATTTTACCAGATCGTAGAAATGAAATTATTTTATTTTTTATTTTATTTTTTTAACTTCACGCTGTATCCAACATATAGCAGGGTAGGCAGAGGGAACCAGAGAACCTAGTGTTAAGACACTCCATTCTCTTTCAACAATTCCGTTTCCCACTTTCCGCCGAATTGAGGCATTGCGTGCTAAGTGGCGGAACTCAACGCCCCGCTTTGCTTTGTTACCAAACCCAAGAAATGAAAATACTAAATTTAACATTTCCTGGAGTGGGAATCGAACCCACCACCTGTCGCGTTTACAGTCGCACGCTTGTGCCTTTGCGCCACGACAGGCGTTAAACGTAGAACTTAAATTATTTTATAGGAACATATTAGAAGCACTAGCTATCATATATTTTTTTGGTGGGAGGAGGTTCGTCCTCCGTCTGGCTCGCGACCACTATCATGTCAAAGACGAACCGCCAAATATCTTATGATGTGTTCCGGTTCGATGGCATGTAAGCCAGGTTTTCCCCTCTCCCACCTATCCTTTCCCCAAAATGTGGTGGTTCCGATAGCGGACTACTACATTGTCCTCCCCTTCCATCTATATCCTCTAGGTTGGCAACGCATACAACATCTCTGGTGTTGTAGAGGTTCATGGGCGAAGGTAACCACTTACCATCAGGTGGTCCTTCTGCTCGTTTGCCATACTTTATCCATAAAAAAAAAAAAAAAAAAAATTTAAAAAGAATCATCACAATTGGTCCAACCATTATGCGATAACACATATAAAAAGACTACACTTGAATTGATTTAAAGTTTTGAAGTTAATTAAAAATTATCTAAATATATATAATCTTAGATTAGAACTGCTTTTAAACCCACAGAAACAATTATCCTTGTCTTGTATGTCATGTGTATCAAATCTTAAAAATCGTTTGTGTTTTAATATTCGCAAAGTAATATCGGCATATTAATTGCTTTTACTTTGAGCCGTAATGTCCAATAACGATGCAAGCTTTATTTAAATTTTACGACAGTCTATTCAAATTTGCACGATATTGCACTACACAAGGCGTAGTGCCTGTAGGTATCTGGATCGTTTTAATATCCATGCCTATATATTTTTTATATATTTATTTTTTGTTAACCTGGCCTTTTTTTGTGTGTTAGGTTTCCCCACTTCTTCAGTCTACTATCAGACTGCCCCCGCGGTTTGGTACGGTCGACAGAATGATTTTTTTGATGTCAGATGACGTTTTTGAAAGTTTTAAGTAGTTAGTGTTAAAGTTGTATTAGTTATATATTTTACAAATTTTATTTTATTTATGTTGACCGAAATTATTGAGTTATTGCTGAGTTAATTTCCATTTTTTTTTAATTCCTTAAGGTTATTTACTAGATGTTCAATAAATTTATTAAAAAACTTTATTGCCGGGACACTACGACTGATACATATAAAATTGTACGGCTCCGAGTCATTTTCAAACATGCTCGTAGCCAAGTGTAAATTTCTCGAATGGACAAACTTGGGGCACTCTTGTATCAGATGTGTTAGGCTTTGAATGGTGACATTCACTTTATACTGGGTGAACAAATTTTGGTGATGTTGATAGACTACAAACAGCATAAATCATTTTTCTTTAAATATTTTTTTTTTATTTATAACAGACGGCAAACGAGCAGAAGGACCACCTGATGGTAAGTGGTTACCTTCGCCCATAGACATCTACCACAACCACCACATTTTGGGGAAAGGATGGGTGGGAAAGGGGAAAATCTGGCTTACATGCCATCGAACCGGAACACATCATTAGATATTTGGCGGTTCGTCTTTGACATGATAGTGGTCGCGAGCCAGTCGGAGGACGAACCTCCTACCACCTAAAAAAAATAATTGTTGTTTTGTCGACCATTCATCGTTAAAAATAATCACATTTAATAATTTTATATAAATAATTTTTATTTTCAACTTCACGTTTTATCCCGTATAGAGAATCTAATATTAAGACATTCCGTTCTTTCCACCCGATAACATTTGACATTGCGTGATGAATGGCGGAACTCAACACTGCACTTTGTCTTACCAATTTATGTATAATTACCCCCCAAATAGACATTGTTCTACAGTACAGTTCTACAGTACTACAGTTCTACAGTAGAAGGAACTTATAACTAATGGCTTTTTAAGCTTCTTCCTATGTCTAAGGTTGGAATGTCATAAATGTGTAGGTAATTTAGCAAAGAATTTTCTTCTAGAGGTTTAAAGTCTTTTTAACCGACGAAAAAAAGGAGGGTTTCAATTGACTGTTTTTTATGTGTGTTACCGCATAATTTTTTATTGGGTGTACCAATTTTGATAACTCTTTTTTATATGATAGCTAGTGCTTATTATTAAATCAAACGTGCGACTGTAAACGCGACAGGTTGTGGGTTCGATTCCCACTCCAGGAAATGGAATTTTTCATTTCCTGGGTTTGGTAACAAGGCAAAGCGCGGTGTTGAGTTCCGCCACTCAGCACGCAGTGCCTCAATTCGGCGGAAAGTGGGAAGCGGAGTGTCTTAACACTAGGTTCTATTTGCCTACCCTGCTATATGCGGGTTACAGCGTTAAGTTATGTATATATGTACGCTTATTATATGGTCCCATTTAAATTTAGTTAAAATCTGAGTAGTTTTTGATATAAGTGCATTTTATTTGAAGTTGATTATCTTTTTTGTTAAAATCTTAACATTATGGTACATTTTATTAATAAAATATTTAACTACTTCTTTAATTTAAAAAGCATTAATTGTAGTTTACATAGCAATTAATTTTCATTGCAGATAGTGAGTTGCACGAGAGAAAGGCTTGCATTTTTTTTATTATTTTTATAGTCCAAGGACCAGTCGTTATGTTATTCGAGAGATTAAACTAAATGGAAGACATTAAATTTGATCTGCCTGTTTGAATACTTTCTACATACATACATGTATGTAAAAATATATATCCCGCATATAGCAAAGAAGGCAGAGAGAACCTGAGAACCTACTGTTAAAGCACTCCGTTCCCCGTTTGTTACAAAATATTAGTTTAAAATTAAAATTTAAAAAAATATGCTTTTCACAGCAATAATGGGCAAATGTGTTGATTATGATTGTAATTAATTTAAGGTTTTGCTAAAGCTCCACTCAGAAAGAACGTAGCGTCAAACCACATCGTTCTCCACTCTCTGACAAAATTTGAAATTGTCTGATAAGTGGCGGAACTCAATGTCGCGTTTTGTAATAATTATTCCT
>JAKGSA010000078.1:389262-410413 GCA_033558755.1 Philaethria dido | reverse complement strand
ACATACATGTACATCTTAAAATACATGCATACATATACTATATAGATTCACTATTTTTGTAAAGGACAAGGTTCTCAATTCTATTGTTTTTTTAATATTAACGCATAACTTTTTACTAAGTGAACCAATCTGGATGATTTTTTTTTATGGATAACGGATGGCAAACGAGCAGAAGGACCACCTGATGGTAAGTGGTTACCTTCGCCCATGAACATCTACAACACCAGAGATGTTGTAGAACGAACGACGGAGCGGAGTGACTTAACACTAGGTCCCCTCTGCGTACTCTGCTATATGCGGGATACAGCGTGAAGCTATGTATGTATGTATGTATGTAGATTTTAAATGATTAGTTTTAAGTTTCCAATTAGGATGACATTATAATATTTAAATTTTTTTATATACTTCTGGTTCTTTTTTTAATTTTATATGTAAAAAATAAAATAAAAATTACACACAAAAAAATAGCTAATATGTTGTCATTCAAGTTACATTTCCAAAGCCTAGTATAGATAATAAAGAAAATTCATTCCTAATCTTTTTTTAATGGTTCCCATAAATTATTCACGTCACGATGAATTTTAGTTCATCAATCAATGGATTATCAATAATGAAAGAAATATCTAAATCATTTATGCAAATTAATACCAATAATTGATGTTAAAGTCTCGGCGCAGAGGCACAAACATTCGACTGTAAAAGTGACAGGTTGTGGGTTCGATTCTCACTCCAGGAAATGAAAATATTATATTTTCATTTCCTTATTCTGGTAACAAGACATCCGCCACGGAATGCCTCAATTCAGCGGAAAGTAGGGAACGGAAATATTAATAGAACGGAGTGTTAAGACAAGAGAGTGTGAGAACCTGGTGTTAAGGCACCAGGTTTTCACGATCCCTTTGCCTACCCTGCTGTATACGGGATACAGCGTGAAGTTAAAAAAATCAATATCGACCCGCATCTACTGATGCGTTTCAGTTACCTGTAGTAAGAACATAAATGGATTATTTACTTTCTTTTGAAGTTTAGCAAAGGGAAATTAAAATTGTTACACACTCTTGTGTTACACACTCCGTTCTCTAATGATTTTCCCCATTTTCTGCCAAATCGAGGCATTGCGTGCTGAGTGGCGGAACTTAACGCCACAATTTACCTGACTTTACTGAGGAATTGAAAGTACTAAAAACTAATTATTATTAATTTTTTTTTTACTTCACACTGTATCCCGCATATAGCAGAGTAGGCAGAGGGAACCAGAGAACCTAATGTTAAGACACTCCATTCTCTTTCAACGTTTCCGATCCCTACTTTCCGCCAATATTTATTATTAATACCTAATATATTCATTTCCTGGTGCGGGAATCGAACCTACAACCAGTCGCTTTTACAGTCGCACGCCTCTGCGCCACGACTGGCCTGATATTGTACTTGCTTATAACATATTCACAAAGGGTACTCGGCAACGTACTCGTAAATAGGATATGCTTTGCTTTATACGTCAAAGTAAAGGTAAAACTCAATGTCCTAACCCAATTTCAAATTTTAGTCTGAATTTTGTGGAAACTTTTAGTTAAAATTGTGCTTTAGGATTTTTTGCAAATATATTGATATTGAAAGTTGTTATGTTAATGAATTTAAGACAAAATATAATAATTACCATTAGTAAAGCACATACACAAACACAACGCCTGTCGTGGCGCAGAGGCACAAGCGTGTGACTGTAAACGCGACAGGTTGTGAGTTTGATTCCCACTCCAGGAAATGTAACAGTTTAGTATTTTCATTTCCTGGATTTGATAACAAGGCAAAGCGCGGCGTAGAGTTCCGCCAGTCAGCACACAATACCACAATTCGACGGAAAGTGAGGAACGGAGTGTCTTAACACTAGGTTCTTAAGTGCCTGCTATATGCGGGATACAGCGTGAACCTAAAGCACATAACATTTCACAATATAGCTTTAAATCGAAAAAATAAAAAGAACGAACTGCAAGTCATTGTAAAAGCAGAGTTCATGTTATTAATTTATTTATATAATTACTGAGTAAGATCTATGGGCTATTATTAATTCAGTTGAAATTCCGCACATAAAATATTCGCTACTTAAAAAAATTAAGTAGCGATTTATCTCCTGTCTATTATTAAGGCTTGAGTATTTATTAATATAATTACCCTACACTGTAGGTTATAGTTGTATCCTATTTGGAATAGGAATAATATTCAATTATATATAATTTGATAGACTACGCTATTGTACTTCTCATTCATTAATTTTGTTATTTTGTATATATTACATATTTTTTAATATATTTTTAATAAAATACAATACTTTCACAGGTTAATTTTCAGGATCAACAGTCAACTCTAAAAATACTTTCACTTCATTCATTAACTTAATCAACAAATCATCGGAGACCGTCCACAATTCCGTTTCCATATCCTTAAGTACTTGTTTAATTTGCTTATCAATACGAACTTCAGATATTGCCCAATCAAAAAAATATTGGAAAAAGTTACCAAACGGCTCCTTATATTTGCTGTAAAAATGGTCCATGTCCGATAAAATAACATGGATTAAAATTGCCTCATCAGATATCGATAATAAATTATTCGTTTGAATCGAGTTTAATCTTAAATTGACTACTTTTTTTACTGTAGATAATATCTCTTTAGTAGGCACTTCCTTGGAATAGGCCATATCGTTTAAAGTCACTTGTAATTCATGCGCTGTTATTTGGTTTAGATGTGAGTAGAAACTTATTTCAAATAGCGATTCATAAAAATATCGAATAAAAGATCGGACTTTCTCTTCTGATATTTTCTCCAACTGTCCAAGAAGTGTGTCCAAAGATTTTGTGATTTCATATGATTTAATACATATATTGTGTTCAGTACATAATTTTCCCTGGTACTTTAACTCAATTGATACAGTTGCAATAATTATTTTATGATTCAGTGACTTTTTCATATTATTTATACTTATTTCATTTTGTAATTCCTCTGATATCAATATGACTGCCATTTCTTGAAATTTTGCACAGATTTTCTTAATTGTGTTTATCCAGAAGTAAGTTATTTTGTCTTCAGTAATTTTCATGTTAGTCTCTTCCAGGATGTATCTAATCATAACTAAATAATGCTTCAGCTGTTCTTCAAAAATAAATGCTTGGAATGATTCTCCTAGACTATTAGTAAGTATATCTTCTAATGATTTTACCATAACAATTACATATTCATCTATATACTTTCTTAGGGGCAAACAAAAATCGAGATCGTGACATAAAACTGATGTTCTGATAATATCTGTTATGGAATCGTCAATAGCAACAGGTGCCATAAATCGTCGGGTATTTATATTAGTTTTTCCTAGAAATTGTGACAGTGAAGTTATCACTTCATTACCCAAACTTAAAGTACCTTCCAAGTTCACCTTTAGACTTCTTGAAGAACTTATAAGGCCTGTAAAAAATTGCAGATATAAAAATAATATTTTTTAAATATATTTAATTTTAAACGTGCAAACAAAAGGTAAATACCTATAAATGAGAATAAATAAATTGTGAAACACATCGTAACTTATAACTTGTTTTATTTTGTTCAAGTTTTATTACCATTACATATGATATGGATTTTTTATCGACTAGTAAATAATAAAATACATTAATGCTCGTACAACTTGAAATACTTTTTATTTGTTTACAAATTTTAGTGCTTAAGTATATCCATACTTATATTAAAATAATTTATTTATTACAACAAAACTAACCTTGTATGAATAAAATATATTTTTTAGAATTTCAAATTTTAAATATTTTTAAATATTTCATATTTCTATAATTACTATATTTCGATAATTTATTTAATTAAAAATAATATATATTTAATCTATATTAATATTCATTAACATATTATTTACAATCTGTCTACATTTATACTATCTGTGACAAGCGCTGACGTTTGTGTCAATCTACGCTTCTGTCTTTTTGTTTCGGCCATTTTTGCCGAAAGGTTGGTGTTCTTTTTCGGTCACGTATCCGTTCGTGGCCGTTAGATCACTTTATTAAAGTTCATTCAAGATGGTGCAGAAGAAGGTAAAAACCATGTGCGTTTATTATAATATGTTATTTTTGTTCGCGAAATTAGAAAACGTGTGAATTCATATATTATTGTAAGTGATGATCGCCAATGTTGTTTTTCGTTTAATAACACACAAACAATATATTTTCTTTATATTTTAGTATTTATTTCAAGTTTAAATATATTTTAAATTCAATTTTATTTAGTATGTTAACTTTTTATAATGCCTTTAATATTAATTATAAAATAAACGATACATAACCTCTTAAAGTGAAACCATGATGTGAACAACACAATGATAGATTATGATTACATTTTCAAATATCACCAAGATCGCTGAAGCTATTTACTACTAAAGAAGTATAAGTTCCAATAACAATCCAAAATGACAATAGTATTTACTTTTAGCCTAAGAAGAAGGTTGGAAAGAAGGTAGCGGCCGCTCCTTTGGTCGTTAAGAAAGTTGAACCTAAAAAGGTTGTAAACCCTCTATTCGAGAAGAGAACAAAGAACTTCTCAATTGGTAAGCATTATTTTATACTAAAATATTCATTCATTTTTTAACTAAAGTGACCGACATGATGTAAAATATTACACTGAATAACCATGTGGTTAAAATATAACGAGCTTTTTAACACTGATTGGTCACAAATATTTGTTAAAATAAGCGTTTAGTTTAATTTTGGGAGTGTTTTTTTTGTTAGAACATACAGAAGTGATGGCTTAGTTTATTTTGTTATAGTTGTAAACTTAATAAACTTTTAGGCAATAATTATATTTAAATATTTATGGTTTCTGTGCTCTAGCGAGACAAAACGTCGCTTCAGGTTCCTTCTGCTTTATGAAGCTAAAAGAAACAGATTTGTTTGATAATTATAAACATAGTGAACCTTGAAAATGTTCCTAAAATAAAGTAAGTTGTTGAGTACCAATTGTTAACATTCTTCAGGTCAGGATATCCAGCCAACTCGTGACTTGTCCCGTTTCGTGAGATGGCCCAAATACATCCGTATTCAGCGCCAAAAGGCAGTGCTCCAACGCCGTTTGAAGGTGCCACCACCAATCAACCAGTTCACCCAGACCTTAGATAAGACTACAGGTTAGTTATAACTGCTTTTTAATAAAAATCTTCATTCTTATTTGTACGTCATTATACTTACATACATACATAGCTTCACATTGCATCCCGCATATATGCTATAGCAGGGTAGGCAGAGGGAACCTAGTATTAAGCTCTGTTCCCCACTATACTTAAAATTAAAAAAAAATATATGTAATATGTTTTTTTTTGAGATATTTTTATTAGCTTGATGATGATAGAGGTTAAACATTTTTTGTAACATACAAATACAAATATTCTTTATTGCACACAAATAGACAAATAACATAGAAGTGGTAATAGCGTACAATAAGGTGGCCTTATCGCTTAAAGTGATCTCTTCCAGGCCAATCTTTGGTTATTGGAGTTGTATAAAGTACCACATTAGGCGGTGCACTATTCAGGACATTTAGTATGATACATTGCTTTCAATGTCTTTTTTTAAAACAAACTTTCATTACGAAATAATAACCTTTGTTTAATATTTTTATTATTAAAGACATTAATAAGGTTTTATTAGATTATGCTACTTTAGAACTTTTGTTTAATTTTCAACTAAATTGCAGTGATCTAGTTTTGATCAATAAATTTCCCGGTGTCTGTTTTAGTAAAAAAAATTATATATAATTAAATGTTGTTCCTACTATTATAAAATAATAACTACATTCTTAAAGTATTTTACAGTAATACAGTCCAGTAATTTACTGTATACTAATTAAACATGATGAACTCCAAATGCAACTATGAATCTATATGATTATCAAAAACAATACGAGCTTTTTAACTCTGATATACATTTTTAATTCAAACAATATTTACATATAGAAAACTTTTACTAATAATTTCATTAATTTCAGCAAAGGGTCTTTTCAAGATCCTTGAGAAGTACAGACCAGAGACTGAGGCAGTGAGGAAGGAACGCCTCAGGAAAGCTGCCGAAGCTAAGGTATCATTTTTATTATGATTATTGAAATTTTTATGAAACTTACTTGTAAAGAGTCTTATGTTTAGTTACTGTTTGTTTTTTAAAGGTTTCAAAAAAATTTTTGGCCATTAACCATCATATATTTGAAATTTCTATATATATCTATATAACTAGACATACCCACTTTATTCATCAACCCACACTTAAAAACAAACAAAAGATACAAATAACTATCTAATTAAAATGTGATTTGTCAATTATTGTCAGCCGGAAGTCAGAGCGGAACGGCTAACACTGTAAAACATAAGAAAAAATCATTTCCCTACAGAATTTATAGGTTATAATATAGAAAGATATATCATTCGATGTTTAACATAATTTAAGCAATGTTTTTTTTTATTTAATTATCATATAAATAGAAAATGATGCATAAAACCACAACTGAGTGCCATGACGACTACTTCCACCAAGATCTCTGATACGTCACATATATTTTTCTTAATATATTCTTTCAATAGCCATAGATTAAGATGTTTTTTCTTTTTCAAAGGTTGCCAAAAAAGAGGAGCCCCCAGCGAAGAGGCCCAACACCATTCGCTCGGGAACCAATACCGTGACCAAGCTGGTGGAAAAGAAGAAGGCCCAGCTTGTTGTGATCGCTCATGATGTTGACCCTATTGAGGTAATTATTGGTTTAAATTAATTATACTTTTTCTTTTAACTTTTTTTTCGTTAAATGCTAAACAAATATGGATAAATTATATTTGGCTTAAAATTAGATAAGCTAATTTTTTGATGTTATGATGTTGTTATATTTAAAAAAATGTGATGAGTATACTGTCAATTCAAAAGGTCATGGCTAACTCAGTATAAATGTAATGTTGGAGCCTTCTCATAGAACATATTTTTTATATCTCTTTTATAATTTATATAATAAATATGGAATTAGTAGGTTTTTACTGTAACGCCTGTCGTGGCGCAGAGGCACAAGCATGCGACTGTAAACGCTATAGATTGTGGGTTCGATTCCCACTCCAGGAAATGTTAAATTTAGTATTTTCATTTCTTGGGCTTGGTTACCAGGCAAAGCGCGGCGATGAGTTCCGCCATTAAACGCAATGCCTCAATTTGGCGGAAAGTGAGGAACGGAAATGTTGAAAGAGAATGGAGTGCCTTAATACTAGGTTCTCTGATTCCCTCTGCCTACCCCGCTACATGCGGGATACAAGGTTTTTACTCTATAAGTTGGTGATATACTTTAACTTCATAAATCTGAAAATTCTAAATTTATAAATAGTTTATCGAAATATTAGATTATTAGATTACAATATAAATTTAAACATGACAAATAAATTATTTCACTAAATATAAAGAATTTTTAAAGTTTTTAAGTGTTAATCCACACTTAGGGAATGAAAAACATATTTAGAAAACGTATAAAAATTTGAACGCAGTGAGACTCGAACCTGCGCCTCTTGGAAACTGTCCAAGCGCTCGGACACAGCTTAGCGGTCTTATATGTTAAATTTAAAGAAGTTGACCCAATATATATAAAATCTACTTGCTCTGATACTAATATGATGTAAGAATTTCTTCACCTGAGGCTTGTGATTCTAAAATGAAAAAATCACAAGCTGCATGAAGCCATTTGACTCTGATTCAACATACATATATAACAAAACTATATGTAGATATTAATAATTAACAATAAGTATTAATTTTCCAGCTGGTCCTGTTCCTCCCAGCCCTTTGCCGTAAGATGGGAGTCCCATACTGTATTGTGAAAGGCAAATCTCGTCTCGGTGCACTCGTTCACAGGAAAACGTGCACGTGCTTAGCGCTTACACATGTATGTTTCATTTTGTTTTAGCATTTTAGGATTATTTTTGGATATTTTTAGCTTTTTATAGACTTAAGATTTTTTTTAATATATTGTTATATTTAGTATTTTCATTTCCTCGCTGTGGTAATAAGGCAATCCGCGGCGTTGAGTTCCGCCACTAAGCACGTATTGGAAATGTTAAGAAAATAGTAGAAGTTAAAAAAAATGTTATATATTTGATGATTGTGGGTTTGATTCCCATTTTGGGAAATGTGTATAGTTAAAGATATTAAGTTTTTAAGTAATTGGTTGTCAGAAAATGCTACAATATATATTTTTTTGTGTTTTTGATATCAGTTTTGACAGATGAGCATATTATGATGATATATTTGCTAACCAAACGCCATGAGGAAAACTTTTCTACCACCATAAAGAAATATCTGAATATGCCTTCTATTAGTTAGTTTAGAGATTTAACTTTAGTTATAGTTTATGATATATGTACTTAAAATTTATATTAAATTGTTTCTTTAACATTTTTTCAATTTTTTTTGCTTTTTTATGAATTTAATTGTAATGATTTTTTTTTTATATTATGATCAAAATAATTATATATTTTTTATACCTATTTTTTTGCTGTTAACTTAAAGTGTATAAAATAGTACTAAACTCTAAAAACCTTAAACCAGGTTGAGTCCGGCGACAGAGCATCATTCTCCAAGGTGGTTGAAGCAATCAGAACTAACTTCAACGAGCGCTACGAGGAGCTCCGCAGACACTGGGGCGGAGGCGTGTTGGGCAACAAGTCCAACGCGCGCATCGCCAAGCTGGAGAAGGCTAAGGCGCGCGAGTTGGCGCAGAAACAGGGCTAGCCTAATAAATAATTATGTATATTTGTGTGTTTTTATTTATTTTTACCATATATAGCTTCACTCTGTATCCCGCATATAGCAGGGTAGGCAAAGGGAACCTAGTGTTAAGACACTCTGTTCCCCACTTTCCACAGAATTGAGGCATTGCATGCTGAGTTATTTTTACAGATTTTATTAAAACGAGTTCAAGAAAAGGAGGTTCTAGATTTGACTGCTTTTGTATGTGTTACAGTGTAACTTTACTGGTTAAATCAATATTGATGAATTTTTACATGCATTGCATGATTGCTAGTTTGAAGCTAGTTCTTCTATTTTTTAAAATTATTTTTGTTTAGTTTAGTTTCTCAATTTTTTTTTGTCAAAGCTGTGTAAATAATATTTTCATGACATGACAACCGTTTTCATTTTTTTTATATAAATATTATTTCAAAGAAATAAAAGTAATAAATATTTAGGATAATTATACATCTATTTATATATATAACTAGC
Source organism: Philaethria dido (assembly GCA_033558755.1). Lineage (NCBI taxonomy): Eukaryota > Metazoa > Arthropoda > Insecta > Lepidoptera > Nymphalidae > Philaethria > Philaethria dido. The sequence goes on along the minus strand of JAKGSA010000078.1, from coordinate 401,132 downwards.
GTTATGAGGAGCTCAATAAGGAGGAGAATTTATTTATACCCCTTTTTTGATATTTCAATATTTGATAAGCTCGGTTCAGGATTATTTTTGGCTCCCAGACTATAAATAATATTATAATGACATGTAAACTACGAAGGAGCGTAGAACGGAGTGTATTGAAATTTGGTTTTCTGCCTACTCGCTATATAAAGAATGATTTTCGCAAACTACGCCTAGATATTTGTAAACTAATTGCAAAACACATTTTTATCAAAAAGTTTTAAAAAAAAACAATTTTTATTAAGTGGGGAACAGAGTGTCTTAACACTAGGTTCACTCTGCCTACCCTGCTATATGCGGGATACAGCGTGAAGCTATGTATGTATGTACATTTTTATCACGAAAAGTGGAGTTGTCTAGTATACGAATTAGACAAATCAGTGGTGGATTTACCAGCAGGATGAGTAGGCTAATGCTTGGGATTGGGGTTTTGGGTACAGCAGCAAAAAATAACATTACTAGCCCAAGTTTCCAAATTGTTTTGTTAGATAACCTACGAGGGTTGGGAAAAGCAGGGTACAAGTAAACGTGATAGTTGCACACTGGCTTAATCTAACTCGCGGTATAATATGTAGTAGTCGGTAGACATGGGCGTTTTCGTTCTTTAGCTGTAACGGTTACATATCGGATATGAAGTTTTCATATCCGATATCATATTCGTTTTCAGATATCGAGTTTGTGTTGCAATAGTTTTCGTTATAATTTAGTTTTCGCTACAATTTAGTATTCATATCTCATCGTCGTAGTTATTTGATATCGGATATGATCATTTAGATATCGATATGTTATGATATAAGAGTCAAAACCGTTTTTAGTTACGTTTTGATATATAGGTCTCATCCCTAGTAGTCGGCGCGCAGGGGAGTAGTTTGTAGCGGACAAAATACCCCCGAGTATCATTGTAAATACACAGGTTTGTACCAGCTCCTAAAAAAACGAAAGAGGTAGTAAAGTCTTAACAGCCTATACATTAACTTCAGAATGTATAAGTCAAAGTCAAATAATTTTATTCAAAATAAGAAGTTACAAGCTTCATTTTTTGAACGTCAAATAATTTACCACCGGTTCACTAAATTTAATGCCTCAGGCCTGAGAAGAACCGGCGCAAGAAACTCAGCGGGACTTTTTCTTTCAGTTAGTGACCTACATATATTCTTAACGAAAATATGAGCAACAACCAGTGATAACTAAATCTAACATTACTTCTTCGGGCGTATGGCATAAGCAAATATATAAATATTTTTTGTTGATTAAATATTAAAGAAAAGTCATTGAAAAATAAATGAGTATATTATGAAGATGATTATACTTTGTTGCAAAATACTCGGAAATCCCCAATATAGCTGTGTGTAAAAGTGAAAAAGATGTCTTTTTTTATGGATAACGGATGAAAACTACCAAGAGGACCACCTGATGGTAAGTGGTCACCTTCTGCCATGGACATCTACAACAGTAGAGATGTAGATGCGTTGCCGATCTAGAGGATACACATGGAAGGGGGAGGACTATGTAGTCCGCTATCGGAACCACCACATTTAAGGGAAAGCGTGGGTGGGAAACACATCTCTAGATATTTTGCGGTTCGTCTTTGACATGATAGTGGTCGCGAGCCAGACAGAGGACGCACCTCCTACCACCTAACGGCTAAATTTGTCTAATTTTAAAGTATTCGACGCGAAGTTGGGTTCTGCCATTCATCAGCGTATCCAAAAGTGGGGAACGACGTGTCTTCAAATTTTACGCGGGAAAAAGCGTAAAGTAATTTTTTTTAAATCAATATAGCATTATATTTTAATTACAAATGTGATTACAGTGAAGAAGAGAATGGATTTACTATTATCTTTTCTAAATTCTTCATTTCAAAAAAATGCGACAGAAAAAGAAATATGTATATTGTAGCCATCTAGAGGAAGTTTTGAGAAACATTATGAACCACCTAATGCTAAGTCTTTACTGTTATAACTTAAACTGTCGCTAGATGTCGCTACGTCGAAAAATATTCGTAATAATTTGACTGTTTAGTGCAGTGATTCCCAAAGTGGACCCCCGGGGGTCGATGAAGAATTGCAAGGGCTCTATGTGGACGACAAAAAAATTGGGGGGTCTATGAAATGAAAAGAGGGTCAATGGCAAGAAATTGCAAAAATACTATTATCAATATAATTTTGACATTAATAATAAATAAATAAATATAATATAATTAATATTATAATTTAATATTAAACAATCAAGTTCATCTCTCCTATTAAATTTTATTATTTGCTTATTTTTTCTTGCCGCTCACTTTTCCTTCCTACATCTTTCTTACCATTCTATCATCACTCATCCTTTAGACGTGCCTAAATCACCTGAACACGTTCTTCATTTTTACTTATAACATTAGCGAATGAAAGTGTAATAAAATTTTAATTTTTTTTTTAGCTTCACGCTGTTTCCCACACATAGCAGGACAAGAGAGAGAACCTAGTGTTAAGACACTCCGTTCTATTCAGATTTCCGTTCCACCGAATTGAGGCATTGCATGATGAGTGGCGTATTAAAAACTTTTTTTTTGTAGCTTCACGCTATATCCCGCATATAGCGGAGTAGACAGAGGAAACAAGAGAACCTAGTGTTAAGACACTCAATTCTCTTTCAACATTTCCGTTCCCCACTTTCCGCCAAATTGAGGCATTGCGTGTTTAGTGGCGGAACTCAACACGCTTTGCCTTGTTACCAAACCCAAGAAACGAAAATACTAAATTTTACATTTCCTGGAGTGGGAATCAAACCCACAACCTCTGTGCCTCTGCGCCACGACATGCTATTTTAACCTTAAAACTATTATTTAATAATTTTTCATACCATTTCCTTATTTAATTAGCTATATCATGTACGTTATTCGCACTCGTATAATTGCTCACGATATAATGCTCGTGGGATTGCCTTTATGACTGGGTCATTATAAGTCATTTAATAATTACTTTTGTATTAACGTCAGCATTTTTTTGTTTTATGTAGGTTATTTTTTATTCTTTATTTGTTTTTTACAGCTGTACCCCTTTTTCCGTAAAAAGGTGTATTTAGAGGACGGTTATGGCAGAACTTAACGCCACGCAAGAGAGCGGAAATAAAAATTAAGGGGAAATGAAATGATAATTTGAATATAATCAATTCCTTTATCTAATTAATTTCTCTCTAAGTTATTCTCTCTAACTACCCCGCTAGGCATAAAGCGTGATGTTAGGTAAGGTAAATCATTCACCCAAGTGGGAATCGAACCCACAAACAATGGAGTTTACAGCCAAACGCTGTTCCACTGCGCCACGATGGAATCTAATTAATTCTGCATTTGGAATTAAAACTAGTTAAAAATATCATAATCGATATCAAACCCTAATAATATAAAAGCTGATCAGTCAGTTCTCTTTTAATTATATTTAACTAGCCATTACCCGCTTCTTCGCTCACATGGTCAATGGGAGTCCATACTACATACTATAGCATATAGTTTATGCTTTAATTAGAAGGCTTTGAAATAGCTACATTTTCATTTATTTCAACAAACAATCATGTCTGTCAAAATATATGTGTATATTTTTACATTTCCTTTAATAAAATTTCTATGTCTTTTTTTAATACATAACTCTAAGAATATGTGTACCAAGTTTCATAATAATCCGTTCAGTGGTTTTGCCGTGAAAGCGCAACAAACAAACTTACATTCAAATTTAGAATATTATGTAGGGATTATATACCGGAATCAAAAAGAAGTAGAGGCCGCCCGCCTTTGACCTGGTGGTCCACTATCGCTAGAGACTTAAAACAAGAGGGGTTGCCTGAACCGACAACCCAGGACCGCACGTCTTGGCGCAGAAGAGTAAGGAGACCCGACCCCAAATAATGGGATAAGGGGTAGAAGAAGAAGAAGATGTAGGGATTATTTGCATTTCTCTATTACGCAATATCTCAATCGGGTGGATAATGAAATTCATGTTTTTTTCAATTTAAAATTCAACTTTTGAACTTCAAATTCATTTGGAGCTTAATTTCAAATGAATGTGAAGTTCAAAAGATATATGGGACATCTGTTGGTATTTACTCGTACCGGAAATCGAACTTTATTTGTTTTTAATATTTATCTAAAATATTGACTTTACAACATGTTCAATATTTGTACAATTTAGGATGAAGCAGACGGAAGATGGTGGAAAGGAAGGACGTAATACAATTATCACAGTTGTCTATTTTTCTTATAGATTTTTTTAAAATACTTTTCTAGTTTGTAGCGTATTTTGTGTAGTTATTCGGCTAAGACGATAGTAGGGGGTTCTTACTCTGTATATATTTTGGGATAATTATTATGAAAAAAAAAAAAATATTGGTTGTGAAGTTCAGATAGATTGTTTGTGTATCAAATTCATGTTTTTGTATTTTAAATTCTGTTTATTAGATATCAAATTATTTTTTTTATTTCTAAATTCCATCCTTTTTTAGCTACACGCTGTATCCCGCATATAGCAGGGTAGGCAGAGAGAACCATAGAACCTAGTGTTAAGACAGTCCATTCTCATAACATTTCCGTTCCCTATTTTACGTCAAATTAAAGCATTGAGTGGCGGAGTTCTATGGTGCACTTTACCGTGTTACTAGATCACTTTTTTGAAAATTAAGTCATTCTAAATTTGTTTGATGAAATGAACGAATTTGGAGTTAAAAAAGCGGGATATAGCTGTATTTTTTATTTTTCAATAAAATGTATTTTACTTATAATACTTAGACGGTCAAGGAATTCGATACTTTCGATTGATATTCGCATATTTATTCTATCACAAAAAATGAGAGAACCGAGTTGAGTGAAATAAGACAGCTTCACGCTTTCCTTTCTTATAGCGGAGTAGTCAGAAAGAATCTAGTGTCAAATCACTCCTTTGTCGATTTTTTCGCTCAAAATCGAAATATTGCACTTTGAGTGGCGGAACACAACACCGCGTTTTTTGTTACCAGAGCGTGTACATACTCGTAAGTATAATAATATTCCTGAGTGGAGAACAATCGGGAATATTTCGATACACAAATAATTTATAATCTACGTAGATTAAATAATCACTAATACAGGCCATCATAGTGCAGTGGAAAGCGCATCGTAAGAAGAATAAATTTCTTTGCTTTGGTTAAAACAAGCCTAGCGTTCAGCTCTAGCAGAAAAACACCTAACATTTCGAATTTGGACGGAAAGCGGTGAACGGAGTATCTTGACACTAGGTTCATTCTGTCTATATTGCTACGGGGGATAAAACCTTAAAGATAATAAAAAAATAGATTAAAACATATATAATTTCCTGATATCCTGAACCAATTTCCCATTTTCCAAACCAAATATATACAAACAAAATCATGAAAGAAAACTAGCTTTTAAATACATACATTCATACATATTTATACTGTTTCTGTATGCGGAAAAAATTTTAATTCACACACGTAGTCTTGAGGCTGGGCTGTCTGCGATGCTTTGTTCGGTAAAGGGCTTCGTGACCCTTCTGCCTTCGGGGCTATGTAGACATATTAACTGCGGTACAGCTTCAAGTTATGCCGCTCTATATACGAATTGTAAAAATATGATTTTTTTTTTGATAAGAAAAGTGGAGGACGGAGTGTTTTAAGCCTATTTTACTAGCTTGCTATATTCGGGAGAAATGTATGATTATTTAAAAAATATATAAGTACACAGCCCACAACCTGTCGCGTTTACAATCGCACGCTTGCGTCATTTATATTACAAATTATTAAATAAACTTGGTTACTTATATATTTAAAAAATTACCCCAGGATATGGAATTTTTCATTTCCTTGGTTTGGTAACAAGGCAAAACGCGGCGTTGAGTTCCGCTATTCAGCACGCAATGCCTCAATTCGGCGGAAAGTGGGGAACGGAGTGTCTTAACACTAGGTTCCCTCTGTCTACCCTGCTATATGCGGGATACAGCGTGAAGTTATGTATGTATATGGTTTTTCTTTGTAAAATACTTCTGCTTCATAAAACTGAATTTGTCGAGCTTTATAAACTGGTCATTTTATGTGAACTTACTATAATTAACGCACGCCAAAATGCGCGTCGTTTTAACCGCACAAATTATAACTCGCACAAATTATAATTATCATAAATATTGATCACTATATATAGTTTATATACAACTCCAAGGAACTATTTGATCTAGTGCCACCATCATCTTTTTACCATCGCATCTTCCGACACAGCATACGATATCATCTGCATGATCTAAGCCCATGGTTTACATCTAACTGCGTGCCTCAAGGTCTTTTCTTCCATGTACTAGCAAATTATGAAATGATCTTCCTAGTGAGGGTTTCCTGAGCGCTTCGATTTGGGGTCCTTCAAGCATCGTGTGTCGACACCAACACCCTAAAGGCCGGCAACGCATTTACAACTCCTCTGGTGTTGTAGATCTCCATGGGCGAAGGTAACTACTTACCATCAGATAGTTCTTCTGTTCGTTTGCCACATTCTCACTACAATAAAAAAAAAACAATAATTTTGTGGTTTAAACTAGTCGCACATAACGGATATACTTTCTCAGTATCCAACTATGTAACCAAACTTGAGTTGAGATTATTGCCACTAAAAGCGGTTAGACGTTATAAGCGAAATCGGATTCTATTATATTTAAAAGTATTATTTAAGGAACAAACTACTGTACATATTATTGGATTTTTATTGTAATTAAATTGACAACTAAAGTTCTATAAAATTTTGGAGTCTTTAGAAACGATACACTAGTTTTTGAGTTATTCGTAATAATTGTATTTTTTCAATGTGTTTTATTTGAAACCGTTTTTTTTCTTAAATTTCAAATATATCGTCAATGGGACTACTAGTGAATTTATAAATATACTATAAACTATGAATTTCTATTATTTGTACCGAACAACTGAACAAAGCCAGTCGCTTCTCTAATATAAAGGCACACTCGAGCGCAGCTGTGCATTGAATTATACGTAAATCGATAGCTTTAACAATGGTTAATAATATTGAATATAATATTATAATATTATGTTTGAAAAATTTAGAGTAGTGTTTAGTCACTATTGCTTTTATTAGCTTTGCACTTTATCCAGCATAGAAGGGGATTTAAAGTTAACTTAGTGTCTAGACACTCTTTTTTCCACTTTTTATTCGAATTCCAGAGACAGCGTGAGTGACGACGACTCGCTTCGTTTTACCAGAAGTGTATGTTAGTCATATATAAGTTACGAGACAGGTTGTGGGTTCCCACTCCAGGAAATAGATTTTTTCATTTCCCACAGGAAATTCGTAACAAGGCAAAAGCGTTGAGATTCGCCACTCAGCACGCAATGCCTCAATTCGGCGGAAAGTGGGGAACGGAGTGTCTTAACATTAGGTTCCCTCTGCTTACTCTGCTATATGCGGGAAACAGCGTGAAGTATGTATGTGTGAATATATAAATTTGTCTTATATGTAAATTTTGTTATTACGTTATTTAAATATTATACCGGGACAAATGTTGGATTTTTAATTTATCCATTCGATTTCGAGTGGAATTATGTATCATTAGGCTTGCCTAGATTATTAATATTTAAAAAAAAAAATAAGCAATTTTTAATTGCTTAACATACTCTACATACAATTATTAATAGGACTTCGTATAAAAAAATATTATTACGGGATATGAATCCACACTACAGGCATTCTACAATTACCCCTAGTTAGTTATAAATAATGTAAAAAAAAAACAAAAATTATAGCAGTAATAACATACCTTAGTTAAATAAAATGAATAAATTAGCCGAAAAGATGCGGGTTGAAATTATCTTTCACTCTTAATTCGTGTACGGTGTTTCATGTTTGTTATACTAAATGTTTATCTTTAAATATAAACCTTTACGAGTTATTACATACACTGCTTTAATTAGAAAATTCTAATATCATAAATGAGAATCATCTCAATCCGGCAGAAAGTGGGAAACAGAATTGTTGAAAGAGAACGGAGTGTCTTAACACTAGGTTATCAGGTTCCCTCTGCCTACCCTGCTATATGCGGGATATAGCGTGAAGCTAAAAAAAATGTTTGTTACTCTTCCACGCAAAAACGACTAAACCGATCTAAATGCAACTTTAGAGTAATATAGTTTATATATCAGAACATGATGATGATGATGCATCGGCTATAATTTATAAAGATTTTTTGTGATTTAGCCATATTATATATATATATTTTAAGTTCACGCTGTATCCCGCATTTAGCGGGGTAGGCAGAGGGAACCAGAGAACCTAGTGTTAAGACACTCCATTCTCTTTCAACAATTCCGTTCCCCACTTTCCCCCGAATTGAGGCATTGCGGGTTGAGTGGCGGAACTAATTAAATATAACTATTATATAAATATATAATAAAACGACATTTTACATTATAAATTTCATTTCAATTTCAATTGAATTGTAAAAATTATTTCAAATTAATATACTAGGAACGTAGTACGCACGCGCCATCCCCTCAAAAAAAATAGCAGGTACAGGCTAAGAACATTCAGTCGTGAAGTAAAGAGGGGACTGAGCACGCGTCTCGTTAACTAAAATAACTATTTAATGGTAAAATTAAATAAAATAATATGTTTTATATATGAAAAATGTGAATGAAACTTAATTTTTGTTCTGTGCTGTGCTTGTTTTAACTGTGTGTGTCTGTGATGCCTAGAGGCTATGTGCGATAATGACAACTGTCTTTGGGATTGGATTGCACATTGTGGACTTTATGGTAAGTGAAAATGTATTTTATGGTAAAATATATGAGAAATTTATAATTTTTTTGTCATTAATGGTAAAATTATTGAATTGGTAAATCTGTTGTTTATGTGTAAGCCGATTTTAAACGGCTTTTTTGTGTAAACTAAGCCTAATTTTTTAACGGTTCTAAAAAAAGGATGTTGTGAATTCGACTGTATTTTTTTATGTGTTAACTTTTTACTGGGTAAATCAATTTTGATGATTCTTTTGTTATATGATAGCTAGTGTTTTGTATGATGGGAAATGGGACCACCATTTAAATTTAATTAAGATCTGACGAGTAATTTTTGAATTATTTTAAATAATTTAAATTTTTAGTGCATTTCTTTTTTGGTAAAATTTTAATTATTCGTCAAAAATGATGTAACTTTTAAACTGCTTTTGTGTTGTTTTCATATAGGTTGATTTTTTTTGTCTAAATTAGTCCTAGTTTTAATATAGTCGATTTAATTTCAAATTAAATAGAATTCAGCTTTTTTCGTTATTTATATGATATTGAGTAAATTTAATTTAAAAATTGTTTTAATTTCGTTTTTCTATGTAACTAAGCTTGGCTCACATTTAAGTAGACGTTACTACCAAAGAAAGTACATTTATTAAGCATTTTTTAGCTTTGTACTAGAATATTAGGTATAAAACGCACAAATTTGGTTTTCTTGCCACATTTTATCCTCTATGGTGTAGTGATAAGTAAGTGACTTTAGTCAGTAAGCAAGAGGTCACAGGTTCTTTTTGTTTCTCGTGTCTTGAGTTTAGTTATATATTTTTATTTATCACTTAATATTAAAAGCTATAAACGATATATGGATTTCAAAAGTATTTGAAATTACATTTTTAGAAAAACGAAAAAATATATATTTATAATTTATAATTCATCGATTTTATCACTACTATGACATATATCAGCAGAATCTATATACTTTTACAGGTATGTATCTAAAAATTAAGATTTTAGCAAAACAAGGAAACTGAAATTAATAAAATGTACTAGAAAGTAAAAATATTACGAATTACTCAAAAACTACTTGTGAAATCTTAGCTAAATTTAAATTTAACCACACCAGAAGCACCCTGCATTATTTTACCCTGTAAAAAGTAATGCGGTAACACATATAAAAAAAACCGTTGAGATTGAAAATTTCCTCGTTTTTTGAAAATGTTTTTACGTGCACACCTTTGGAAATATAATTGAATGAAATACATGGATTTGAATGAAACTTTTTTATTGTATAGCTTTTAGCCCTGAGCGAGACTAAGGATATAATTGATTTTGAAGATTGGAACACCTAGTCCAAAATAAAAGAGAATTGATCCTATCGGAATATTTTTTTTTTAGCTTCACGCTGTATCCCGCATATAGCAGGGTAGACAGGGGGAATCTGAGAATCTAGTGTTAAGACATTCCGTTTCATACTTTCTGCCAAATTGAGGCAATGCGTGCTGAGTGGCGGAACTCAACGCCGCGCTTTGCCTTGTTACCAAACCTAGGAAATGAAAAATTCCATTTCCTGGAGTAGGAATCGAACCCACAACCTGTCGCGTTTACAGTCACACGCTTGTGCCTCTGCGCCACGACAAGCGTTTTTACGCGCACACCTTCGGAGCTACAGCACGGATTTGAATGAAACTTTTTTTATTTTATAGCTTTTAGCTCGGAGCGGGACTTAGGATATAATTGACTTTGAAGATTGGAACACCTAGTCTAAAATAAAAGAAAAAATTGTACGCTTTTAACAGAATGCGATTGTTATGTCTAAATTTGTATTGGGATGCTATTATTATTAAAATTCTGAAATGTTCTACATATGGTGGAATGGAAAATGGAAATTTTGATTTCCTGTGTTTGGTAATAAGGCAAAGCGCAGCGTTGAGTTCCGCCACTCAGCATACAATGCCTCAATTCGGCGGAAAGTGGGGAACGAGGTGTCTTAACACTAGGTTCCCTCTGCCTACCCTGCGATATGCGGAATACAGCGTGAAGCTATGTATGTTTTTGCAGTTTCTTTCATAAAGTTCAAAAACTCTAATATACAGATATATTTTGAATATATATATATGTTAATTCTATATTCCATTTTTCCAAAAGATATTCCCCAAATATATCTGTTTCACGTAAAGATACGTGCTTCTGATATTCGTTCGAGCATGTATCCGTCAAATTGCGGCCTGAATGTAGAATAGCTTCAAGGCCTTGAAAGGAACATTCTTATTACATGGTAGAGATAAGTAAGATATTGCCTAAAAGATTTTATATATGTAATTTTTAATTTCACACGATTATACCATAGTAATGTGTTATATCTTCTGGCGTGACTAGATAAACCTAAATAAGCATTTTTCTTATAAGAAATCGAACCCCTAACTATCGAGTTACTTAAACACTTGGCAATTGAGCTACAATGTCGTTATTCTAGGATTATTTTAACTCTTAACCAATTTCAAAAGTCCTCCACTTTACTCGATAGACTAATTATGATATGGTCCCATTTAAATTTAGTTAAGATGATACAAATAGTTTTTGATTTATTCAAAATAATTGTACTTTTTACTGCATTTTCTTTGAAGACAGTTTTCTTTTTTTTTATTTTTTATTTTTTTTTTTTTTTTTTTTTTTTTTTTTTTTGTTGTTAAAATCTTAATTATGGTAATGAGTGAGAGCAAATAAAAAGGTTTCGATTATATCAAGCTTACAACGCTTTTGCTTCTTAGAAAGTAACGTATGTATTTAATATGTTTCCATGTAGAGAGAACTTAGTCGAAAATTAATTTTTAATGAAATTTGTATTAAAAAATGCTATTTGCTGACTCAAGCTGAAAAAGAACGTTATAAGAAACCTGTGTGCAAACAATATATAATATGTCCTTTGTGAATAATCATTGTGCGAATACAAATACTAACAAGCATTAATACCTAATAAAAAAATACGCTTAAATTTATATGAATCGGTGAGTGTAGAAACAACGTAAGTCCGGAATTTCACAGGAGGGAGAGAAACAACACGCATCTTGCCTTTCTAAGCTAGTTTAAAT
>JAKGSA010000078.1:340704-389161 GCA_033558755.1 Philaethria dido | reverse complement strand
GTATGTATTTAATATGTTTCCATGTAGAGAGAACTTAGTCGAAAATTTTTAATGAAATTTGTATTAAAAGATGCTATTTGCTGACTCAAGCTGAAAAAGAACGTTATAAGAAACCTGTGTGCAAACAATATATAATATGTCCTTTTTGAATAATCATTGTGCGAATACAAATACTAACAAGCATTAATACCTAATAAAAAAAATACGCTTAAACTTATATGAATCGGTGAGTGTAGAAACAACGTAAGTCCGGAATTTCACAGGAGGGAGAGAAACAACACGCATCTTGCCTTTCTAAGCTAGTTTAAATCGATTACGACTTTTTTTAGTTTTTTTGTGATTTATGTTGTTTCTGCACTCACCGTTTCATATGAAAAAGCGTGTTTTTCCTGCATAATAGGTTAGGCAGAGAGAACTTTTTTTTTTTTTAACTTCACGCTGTATCCCGCATATAGCAGGGTAGGCAGAGGGAATCTGAGAACCTAGTGTTAAGACACTCCGTTCTCTTTCAACAAATCCGTTCCCCACTTTCCGCCAGATTGAGGCATTGCGTGCTGAGAGGCGGAACTCAACGCCGCGCTTTGCCATGTTCCCAAACCCAGGAAATGATAAATTCCATTTCATGGAGCGGGAATCGAACCCACAACCTGTCGCGTTTTCAGTCGCACGCTTGTGCCTCTGCGCCACGACAGGCATTAAAGTTAGAATTAGAGAGAACTTGATACTCCGATTTCTCCATGAATTCATAATATTCATGTACATAGTATTCAACGCCGTGTTTACTAGAACGAGGAAATGAAATGCCTCAATTTGGCGGAAAGTGGGGAACGGAAATGCTGAAAGAGTGGGTTGTCTTAACACTAGGTTCTCTGGTTCCCTCTGCCTACCCCGCTATATGCGGGATACAGCGTGAAGTTAAAAAAAAAGATAAATAATTATTACCTTAATGAAGATTGAACTTACTTCTATCGTGTTTACAGGACTAAGATGGGCTCAATGCTTAGTGTTGTTTATATTCTTCCAAAACACCTTTTTACTTTAGCTTTCAAATATTGATATTGTAAATATAGATTTTCCCCTTTCCCACCCATCCTTTCCCCAAAATGTGGTGGTTCTGATAGTGGACTACTACATTGTCCCCCCTTCCATCAGTATCCCCTAGGTTGGCAACGCAACATCATCTCTGGTGTTGTAGATGTCTATGGGCGAAGGTAACCACTTACCATCAGGTGATCCTTCTGCTCGTTTGCCGTCCGTTATCAATAAAAAAAGAAAAAAAAAATAACAACGGCTACACAATTAGAAAGCGATTAGGGATGAATAAATTATGTATAAAAGTTGACAGTTCAAAAAGAAGGTCATATACTGTATTATTTGTAGAAGAAGTTTGTTTGGATGGATTATAAAATATAGTAACTAAGATTTTACCAAAAAAGAAAACCGAGTTCAAATTAAATGTACTAAAAAATACAATTATTACGAATAGCTCAAAAACAAAAACTATTTATCAGATGTTAACTAAATTTAATTGGGACTACATCAAAAGCACTAGCTATCGTATGAAAAAAAATTATCAAAATTGTTTCAGCCAGTAAAAATTTATGCGGTAACACATAAAAATATTGTCGAATTGAGTACCTCTTTCTTTTATGGAAGTCGGTGAAAGATATAAAATCTCCTGTTTTCCTTTCTCTATTACAAATAATAACGCAAGCCCAGTTTCTAGCTTTACAGGGGGGTTAAATTCCCACGACGATTGGACTTGCGCCTCCCGCATCCAGCTGCTTCCGGCGATCTTGACCAGATCGTCGGTCCACCTAGTAGGGGGCCTGCCCACTGAGCATCGTCCGGTTCGTTGTCGCCACTCCAGAACCTCTCCGCCCCAAAGGCCATCGGTTCTGTTTCTTTGTGTCCCGCCCACTGCAACTTCAGCTGAGCAATACTTCGAGCAATGTCGGTAACTTTTGTTCTCCTACGGATCTCTTCATGTTTGTTTCGATCACGTAGGGAAATACCATGCATTGATTTCTCCATTGCCCGCTGAGTTGAGCACACATAAAAATACCACATCAAAGGCCGGCAACACACCTGTAGCTCCTCTGGTGTTACACGGAGCCGTGGGCGGCGGGGATCACTTACCAACAGGAGTCCCGAACGCTCGTTTTCCTTGTTCTTTCCATAAAAAAAAATACAGTCTTCCTCCATGAGGACCTTTTTTGAAGCCGGTTAAAGGGCAAACACTAAGCAGTTTACAAACTAAACAACTTTAGTTTAGTTGGATAGTTCAATTAACGCCAAAAATAAACATAAGTTAGTGTTGAATAGGTATCTTTGTCTTAATAAAGGATGAGAATCTGTTTCTTAGGCTGTTTCTCTTAATGAGGTAAATTTGGACACGGACGGACAGAATGTTATTTACATTATGTAATTATGTAGGGAGACCAATGGCCCAGGGGGATAACGTCTAACTATAAATGGGGTATAGGTTCGAATACCATTGGGGGACATGATAATATTTAATTTTCTGTGTCTCGCATATAGCGGGGTAGGCAGAGGGAATCAGAGAACCTAGTGTTAAGACACTCCATTCTCTTTCAACAATTCCGTTCCCCACTTTCCGCCGAATGAAAATACTAAATTTTACATTTCCTGGAGTGAGAATGGAACCCACCCTGTTACAGTCGCACGCTTGTGCCTTTGCGCCACGACAGGCGTTAAAATTTAAATTATTTTCGTTTTTCCATTCTGATAAGACAGAAGGCGGCGCTCATTTCCACCACTTAATACGCAATGTCTCGATTCGCGTGACACGAAAAGAAGTGACTTGACACTAGATTCTCTCTGATTACCTGCTAAGCGGGATAAAGCGTAAAGCTGCTTAATGTAGCTCGTGCGGAGATTAATTGTAGGGCAAGTTACTTAATAACGAAAAAATATATTTTTTTTTTACAAATTCTCGTTTTTTTGGCATATAACGGAGAACCAAGTGTCTAAACACTTTGCTCCTTTTATATCTGAATTCAAAAATTAAATGACAGAAATCTTTGCTACGTTTTACCTAACCAGAACAAAGTAAAAATAATATAAATATGATTGTTGCCCCCTTTTTTTCTTTTTTCGGTTCCCCGAATGGGAACCGTACCCAAGATCAATAATTTACAGTCAAACGTTATCCCAATGCGTCATGAGGGCCTTCCCCTCGAAAGTAAATAAATATATTTTTTTATTACCAGCCGTTTCTTGTATTTCGCGTAATAAGAATGTTACACCGGAAATGTTGGAACGTATACCAATTGCTTCTTACTTTCCTTTCCTAATAGGACTATTGCGTGCTGAGTGGTAAATTCGAACACCATTTTGTTAAGTACCTAAAATACGTTAATCAATAATAATATTGTAAAGGAGATAGTGCGTTTGTTTGTCCTCCTTTCATGTTATAACGAAGCAATGTTTTGTTACGATTTTTTGAATTGTGATTTTTCATCGACTATGTAAGGAAACAGTTAGTATTTTATATATGTATGAACATTACCCTCACGCAAATTAGAATACGTAACCATCATGTACCCGCTTTATCTGCACCATAGTGCCTTTTTTCTGCTCTCTCCTGCACATAGCAGGGTAGACAGAGAGAACCTGACTACCTAGTGTTAAGACACTGCGTTCTATTAACATTTCTGTTCCCCACTTTCTGCGGAATTGAGGTTTTGCGTGCTGAGTGGCGGGACTCACTTTGTAGTGCCTTGTTACCAGAGCGAGGAAATGAAAATACTAAATTATTATAAATATTTTCATTTCCTGGAGTGGGAATCGAACCCACAATCTGTCACGCTTACAGCCGCTCCTTTATGCCTCTGCGTAACAACTGGTATTTTTGTATGAAAAGAATAATGGATGAAACGAGAATATTAATAATTTCATGTTAATTCACGTTTCACTATCGTAATGGTAGAACTTAAGCTCACAATTATTTAATATTTTAAATAATTTGAATTATTTATCTTTTCTTACTTTTCATTTAACTTCACGCTGTATCCCACATATAGGAGGGTAGGCAGAGGGAACCTGAGAACCTAGTGTTAAGACACTCCGTTCTCTTACAACAATTCCGTTCCCCACTTTCCGCCAAATTGAGGCATTGCATGCGAGTGGCGGAACTCAACGCCGCACTTTGCCTTGTTACCCTATAATATATGACCTATATGACTAATATGACCTTTTCCAGCCTGTTTTCTTCTTTTCAGTTCCCCGTTTGGGAACCGTACCCAAAACCAACCTTCACCTACCTACACCAGTCATGAACCATTAGTGATAATTCTTGTCTTCATTAAGTTAGATGAAACTGTACGTAATATAAAGGCAACATTGCAAACTTTGTAATATCACTACACTGTAACGATTGTAGAGCAGACAAAGGCGAAAAAATGGGGAAAATATTCTCGCTTTATTTGTATTCGTAAAGAAGTAATATTTTTTATTTATGATATTTATGGTATAAATGAACCCCTTCATTAAATTTATGAAAATTTTTAATATAAATAGCGCCTGTCGTGGCGCAGAGGCACAAGCATGCGACTATAAGCGTGACAGGTTGTGGGATCGATTCCCACTCCAGGAAATGTAAAGTTTAGTATTTTCACTTCCTGGGTTTGGTAACAAGGCAAAGCGCGGCGTTGAGTTCCGCCACTCAGCACGTAATGCCTCAATTCGGCGGAAAGTGGGGAACGGAATTGTTGAAAGAGAATGGAGTGTCTTAACACTAGATTCTCTATTTTGTATGGCCTACATAAGTTTAATAATATTTTTAAATGAAAAATGACCACTGTTTCATTCATTCTAATAACTGCTACATCAAAATATAACAATACAATGTGAATACGTAAATGCATGAATATTAAACGGCAAGCCTTTTAAATTACTATTGATATAACTAATTTGCAAATGTTATTCTATGCAAATAAAAGTTTTATATGAATAAATTGAATAACTGTGAGGTCATTGTGACATATGTATGTTTGTACTTAGGCGCTTCAATAATTGGAGATTTAAATTTAAATTAATTATTAAGATTTTAACGAAAAAAAGAAAACGAAAGATTTCAAAGAAATTATGCTAAAAGTACTTTTTATTACGAATAACTCGAAATCATAACCAAATTTAAATGGGACCTATCAATGCCGAGGCGTCTATATAACACGCTTCCCACCGGCTTTCCTTTTGTAAATTACTAAAATTATAGGCGGATTTATTAGCAGATTAAGAATACCAAATTTGAGAGTGAGTTTGCAAAAAACAGCTCAATAAAATTATGAGACACACATACGACTTAAGGACATCAAGTTCATGGTATGATAATATAGTATTGTTATAAAATCCGGGCCGCGCGGGTCCAAAATTCGTCTAAGCACTCTAGTCAATTAAGCCATACAATCCGATACTTATCGAAATTTATATACGCTTGTTACAACTTAAGATATTTAGAAACATAAAAAAAGTAATGTCACAGGACTCGAATCTGCGTCTATTGGGAATCATCTATGGTCTATCCAAATAAGCCACACGTTTCTATCTTCTTATTTTAGTAAAACCATGTTAATATAATTTAACTATCTATATGCAAACAAGACGCACCATTAATTTCTACTACACACACATGATCTTTAAATCTGAACTAAACTAAAATATGGAACGGATTGTCCTTAAGTTTATTCACTCTCATTTTTACCCCGAAATGGGAATGGAGTGTCTAATCCCTAAGTTTACCCACTCCCATTTTCACCCCCGAATAGGAACGGAGTATCTAATCCCTAAGTCTACCCACTCTCATTTTTATTCCAAAATGAGAAGGGAGAGTCTTATCCCTAAGTTTACCCATTCTCAGTTTTACCCCGAAATGGGAACGGAGTGTCTAGTCCCTAAGTTTACCCTCTCTCAATTTTACCCCGAAATGGGAACGGCGTGTCTAATCCCTAAGTTTACCCACTCTCATTTTTACCCCGAAATGGGAACGGAATGTCTGGTCCCTAAATTAACTCTCTTTTTTTACCCCCGAAAAATACCCCCAAAATAAATAGAAAAACAAGTATTGTCATAAACATATAGTCAAACATTCGTTCGGGATATCCGCATCGCATTCAAAAGGCTTGCGCAAACATTGCGTCAGGTCATATAAAATGCGAAGTATTTTTGCACTGCCATAGTGGCTTTATGGTGAGATTAATGGAAATTGTCGGCAGCCAGATGTTTTTGTAGACTAAAACCTTTGAAAGCTCGAGCTTGTGATATAATTTGAAACAGACAGCACAGTACTTTTAACCTGGCTGACTTGATTTATTAACGTAAATTAGATGTTCTATGCTTGTGTGAATAAATGTTGGTTCATTATTTAAACTGGGGAGGTTTTATAATATTGTAGATGTACAAGTATATTGATTTTAGTATTTTAGATAGATAGTAGGGAACGTAGTGATATTAGTTTCTCTCTACCTACCTTGCTTTGAGGGAAAAAGCATGAAGCTGCTTATTTTCCCTGTATATATCCTTTCTATGAGCTTATGATTATTTATTTCCCATAAGAACTACAATTCACTTACATGAGAGAATTATTATTGGTATTATTTTTTTTTAACGCCTGTCGTGGCGCAGAGGCACAAGCGTGCGACTGTAAACGCGACAGGTTGTGGGTTCGATTCCCACTCCAGGAAATGTAGTATTTTCACTTCCTGGGTTGGTAACAAGGCAAAGCGCGGCGTACAGTTCCGCCACTTAGCATGCAATGCCTCAATTCGGCGGAAAGTGGGGAACTGAGTGTCTTAGCACTAGGTTCCCTCTGCCTACCCTACTATATGCAGAATACAGCGAGTATTACCCAAGAAAATTTTCAAAGAGTAACTTCTTATATACCAACATTTTCTAAGCGCATTGAATTTGTAACCCAACCCTTCATTTGTAAGATAAATTTGCCATATCATTTGAGAAAATTGACTTGATCCCTGTTCTGATACTGATTTAATGAGCGCTCACTTCTTTGAAATGTTCCTTCGTAAATCTTATTATTCATCTGTAAGGATTTTTTTGTTTTGATAACTTTGAATTTATCTACGGTATTCTTTATTTTTTTAGCTTCACGCTGTATCCCGCATGTAGCAGGGTAGGCAGAGGGAACCTAGTGTTAAGACACTCCGTTCCCCACTTTCCGCCGAGTTGAGGCATTGCGTGCTGAGTGGCGGAACTCAACGCTGCGCTTTGCCTTGTCACCAAGCCCAGGAAATGAAAACTACTAAACTTTTAAATTTCTCGGAGTGGGTCATGGGATAAGATATACCACCACATAATAAACACTAGATATCATAAAAAGACTCATAAAAATACAGTTGACTCAATTAAGAGTCACTCCTCCTTTTTTGAAGTCGGGTAATAAATAATAAAAAATATATAAATAGAAATAAATAAATAAACATCTGACAAGTTACTATACAAATAAAATATTTGTTATACAATATTTCAATGTCACAAACGCATATTTCGCCAAAGTTTATCATAGTTGAGTAAATTTCCAACGAAAATTCAACCAACATTGTTCATAGTAGTCGGACATGGCTCGCGATGTTTATGAAGCATGGACAAGTGGTCGTAACTAAAGCTAATTTATTACTTAAATTAAATTTACCTGATGGCTCAGTTAACCAGTGAACGACTAAATGCGATGAATGTGAATTCAAATCCTATTTTTAGCATTGTTTCTGGTTCTCAGCATGTATGTTCTGTCCCTAAAGAGATGGGAAGTGGAGAATGCAATGTTTAATACTAGATTACTTTGATTATCCTTGAAATTTCCTGCAAAGCGGGGTAGTCAAAGAGAAGTGTCAGTGAGTGTCAGTGAATAGTCGAGTGTCAAGACACTTCGTGTCAGATCTTAAGACCAAAATCGAGTTTTACTTGTTAATGGGATTGGTTGTAGATTATATTTAACGATAATAAGATAACAATAAGTCATCAAATTCTGACACTCAACACGCAATATCTCGATTTCAGACTGAAAGTGGAGTGTAGAGTCTCTTGATACTAAGTCCTCCCTGACCACTCTGAATAGCAGGAATAGGCGCGAAGCTTATGTATTACTATATTTTTTATCTTCGCCCAAAAAATACTAGGAGAGCAGAGAGAACCTAATGTAAAAATATTACATCCTCTGAAAATAGTGTCTATATATTATATTATCTATTTGTAGTAGTTAAACGGAGTGTCTTAACACTAGGTTCAAAAAAAAAATAATAGTAGTAGAAATATTGTCTCTAATAATGTCTATACTATAGCCTCTTTAACTATCCTGCTTTGCGATGAATACCCTGAAGCTGAAGTTACATTATTTATGTATCAGCAAATTTTGTCAATGACGTGATAATGAGATAGCAATAATTTTTGATGACACTGTATATTTGGTTCGAGGGGACCTATTGTAGTGTAGTAGTAACGTTTTATGGGGCGGGGTGGTTTATTGTTATTGGGGCTGATTTTATACTCTTATAGAAATAAACTTTGTAATAATCTCCCTTTATTAAGCATTGAAAAAGAATTGTCCAAAGAAAATATTATAGAGAGATATACATTTTAACAAGCGTGTAAAAAAATCAATGTCAGATAAGAACGTATGGCTTAGTGGGCTAGAGGGATTGGGCAGGTTTCGTGAAGCGCAGGTTGGAGGTCCGCTTATATACAATTATTAATATACAATTTTTTATACGTCTCTTTAATTTTTCGTTCTTTTTTGTAAGAATAATACTTCAAAAAATGTTAAAATATTTTATGAATAGCAATACCTCTAGCCAAATGATCATAATAAGATATAAACTTTGGGTAGTGGAAATTTGTAAAACTCTCCCTACAGAGATACTATCAACAAAAAACGTTAGAAATTTGATAAGTGTAATTTGATAAGAATATCTACGTAGCTTTAAACTGTGGAAAACACTTAAAAAATAAAATAAAGAATCACCCCACTTCTTATATTTAAAATATAATTTTATAGAATTACCCAAAATATAATTTTACAAAATAGAGAACAGAGTGTCTAAACACTAGGTTCTCTATCAACATAGTGGACTCACCTTTGTTCCGATTTATTGTCAGTTATCTCTTATTGACGTCTCCGAGAGCAGTTGTTAATTAACAGGATGTATGACAGCATCTGTCATTTACTATGATCGGATGTATACACTATTGATGCATTGTGATATCGATATATTCGGTAATTCGATATGCTTATGAATTGGCTTTAACGATATTCGTATGTTAGATCGGTAAATGCATACAAATATATTCTTGACATAAGTGAATTAATATATTAATTTAATAATATTTGTATTGTAAAGCTAGCCAGAAACGAATTTAAATATATTTAATTTTCTAAGTATGGGTGAAGAAATGTTTTTTTTTCTTAGAGGTAACTAGACACCTAGTGTTAAGACACTCCGTTCTCTTTTAACATTTCCGTTCCCCACTTTCTGCGGAAATTGAGGCATTTTGTGCTGAGTGGCGGAACTCAACGCCGCGCTTTGCCTTGTTACTAAAGCGAGGAAATGAAAATGGTTTCATTTTCTTCCTGCCTTAATGTTTCATTTCGATAATGTGAATAAATGTTATAAAATAAAATCATATTACTAGTTGATTGACGAAATATGAACCGCAATATTGTTTTTTCAATCGCGGTCTGTGGAAATGTAAATTCAAATATATTGGATGATCAGTAATTCTCTAGTGAGGAACGGAAACTTTAAAAGAGAACGGAGTGTCTTTGGAAACAAGGCAAAGCGCGGCATGGAGTTCCGCAACTGAGCACGCAATCCCTCAATTCGGCGGAAAGTGGGGAACGGGGTGTCTTAACACTAGGTTCCCTCTGCCGTCTGCTCTGTTATTAGTTATATTATGAGATTTTAAAATATATCGTTTTTTATATACCAACCTAAAAAATGTTCATGCTGTAGTCGTTCGAAAGTCATACATTTCAGTGATTCATTTTTTGATTTATAAGGATTATCTTTTAGATGCAGAGAGATAAAATATTATTCCCTGCACTTTTTTATCTGCGAAATATGTTATCTTGCAGTTTTAATATATCAGAGACCATTGGCGCAATGGGACAACGATTGCTGTAAACATAATAGTTATGGATTCGACTCCCATTCGATTCTACTTCTTGGTCGTATCCATCATGACTGATGATCGTGGTTGGTGGACGTCTTGCAAGCACAGGCAATTCTGCCATTTATTGTGATCCATTGCGTATCTCATCCACTCGTGGAATTTTTGAGAGAAGGTTACATTTTTTAATCGATCGGTCCATCGTGCTGGTACTCGGCCATGTAATCTCTTGCCTTCAGTGTTGCCAATAACGACTAACCGTTCCAAATTTTCGTCACCTCTTCGCATTATATGGCCAAAATAACGCATGAAGCGTTCCTTACCCATTCGATTCGATTTTAAGTACATAATTTTTTTTTCTTCTCCACCCTGATAAGACAAAGCGTGGTTTAAGTTCCACCACATACAATATTTTTATTTCTAGAGAACAGAATATGTAAGTATAAGTGGGGAACGGTAATGTTAGAAAAGAACGGAGTGTCTTAACACTAGGTTCTCAGGTTCCCCCTGCCTATCCTGCTATGTGCGGGATACAGCGTGAACCTATAAAAACAAGTATATATTTATATTTTTTTTCTTTTTTTTTTAACTTCACGCTGTATCCCGCATGTAGCGGGGTAGGCAGACGGAACCAGAGAATCTAGTGTTAAAACACCCCATTCTCTTTCAACATTTCCGTTCCCCACTTTCCGCCAAATTGAGGCATTGCGTGTTGAATGTCGGAAAGCGGTATACATATTTATATAGTATATCTAATAAGTCTTTATGTATATTAGGCATTTATAATCCGAATATAAAAGCTTGAGAACATCTTTATAGTCCTTTTATTCTTCTGCCCGAGTCACTGGGCCGAGGGTGCACCTGGGATCCCGCTCCGTTATATTTTTAGTGTCTTTTGTCTGCGTTTATGTGCGTGAAATTGTTACAGAATAGTTTGTATGGAATTAAAGTAAGCCGAAAGGCGAATAGGTAATTTGGGTATGGAACATTGAACAAAAGCTTTGATGTGATGAGGCACAGTTGGAAATATTTGACTTTAGACATAATGATTGTGGGTTTGATATTCATGTTATATAGTGAAAAAAGAAAATGATTTAGGTTATGCAATGGTTTAAATCCGCCACTCAAAATATTGTTTTAAGAAGAGTAAAAATAGGATATCCGAGTGTCTTTTTGGCGATCTCACAAAAAATATGGTGACACATAAAAACTACAATTGAATCGAGAAACTCTTTTTTTTAAGTTGGTTACAAAATACAATAAACCCGATACAAATGCGTGAAATTGTTATTGTTATTTCTATAGAAATAAACTGAGCCGATCACGCTTTCGGCTCAGCTTTGTCTGTCACACACCATATAGATTTCTAAATATTTATTTACTACATGTTTACCGATAACAAAAAAAGGAAGTTCACTAATTTTGATGATTTTTTTTATCTGATAGCTAGATAGTGCGTTTGATGTGGTCTCATTAAAATTAAAATCTAATAAGTAGTTTTTAAATTATTCACATTAATCTATTTGAAGTCAGTTTTTTTTTTGTTAAAATCATGCAGATTTCATATGCGAATAGTAAAATTCACATAAAAAAAATAATCGTTAGTACTTTTTATATTATATTTCTCTAAGTTTTGATAATATTCGGTTCTCATATTTTTCCCAACATTATCATTTTTTTCATCTTTACTGGTGAACTTTATAGACTAAGATCCCATGAACCGCCAGACTTATCTCATAGTATAAAAGCTGAAAATTTCTCTGTGAATGTATTTGACAGAGGTAAGAACGATCAGCAAGTATGGAATTTGGGGTGTGGTTGCTTCAGGAGATAATAGATAAATAGTAAAGGTGACAAATTTTAAATTTATATTTTAAAAAAAGTAAAAATTGACGTTCCCTATAGTTGTGCTCGTGCTTTTATTCGAAAAAAAAAATTAATATAGCTTATTAGACAAAACACGGCGTTGAGTTACACCATTCAACACACAATACCCCAAACTCGGGCGAAAGCCGGAGGAAAGAAAAGAAAGTAATTTTTTGACAAAAAAATCAAGAATCAACTATAACAGATCAAAGAAACGAAAAGAACAAAATCATCATGTCAGTTTTGAACCTACACTAACCAAAATAAATTTCTGGTATTTATTTTAAATTCTGTAAGTAACTTTAGCTTTCTTCACAAAAATATCTGCTTCGAATGCGTCTGACATATGTTCTTAATCTTTTGCCGTCTTCACCATGTGACTAGACTGGTAAAACGTGACCTATGCGCGCCCTTTTTGGATATCTTTTAAAAATTATATATATATTATATATATGGCACTCGAGATAAACCTGAGTGGTTTTTTGTAGTGCCTATAATTATAAAATAATATATGTAAATTTATTAAATAATAACAAATAAAAAAAAAAAAAAAAATATTTATAATATTCTGTAGCAGAGTATAGGTGAGGGTACTCTGTTTGGAGAATGCTTGGAAATTACGACCCAACGTGTAGATTTAAGGGGCCCCCTTAAAATGCGTATTAACGTTAACCTCCCCTGTCCGCGCTCTTCTCTCTACCTAAACAAATTTGAAAAGATCCGAATGCCGTCTCGGAAATACCTGCTAGACTAATAATAGTTTTAGACAAAAGACTAATAATAGTTTAAGACAGACAGTTTTTTTAGCTTCACGTTGTATCCTGCATATAGCGGGATAGGCAGAGGGAACCGGAGAATCTAGTGTTAAGACACTACGTTCTCCACTTTCCACTGAAATTAAGGATTGCTTACTGAGTGGCATAATTCAACGCCGCGCTTTGCCTTGTTACCAAACCCAGTAAATGACAATACTTAACTTTTACATTTCCTGGAGTGAGAATCGGACTCACAATCTGTCGCGTTTACAGTCGCTTGTGCCTCTGCGCCACGACAGGCGACAGCAATCTTTTAGTAGATAATTATTTGAAATGGTAGCTAAAATTGTATAAAATCATATCCGTAATCGCCTTTACTAAAATAGTCTATCCTATATACCAAATTGAACATCTCTTAATCCGGTTAAGGACATTCCTAAGTTTATCTAGCTGAAGCCATTCACAGTTTCACTGGAAATCCTATTATATTGTTAGCACAATCGTTTATAGGTAACTTGCTTAAATTACTAGGAATATAGCGTATGAAAGAGAGATTTATATATGTCATGGTATTAGTTGTTTTTAAGCGACTTAGAAATAAGAGGAGTTGTCAATACGCACAAGTGTGCGACTGTAAGCGTTGTGGGTTCGATTCCCATTCCAGTATATGAAATATTTTCATTTCTAGGTTTGGTAACAAGGCAAAGCGCAGCGTTGAGTTCCGCCACTCAACACGCAATGCCTCAATCTGGCGAAAAGTGGGAAACGGATTTGTTGAAAGAGAACGGAACTGTCTTAACACTAGGTTGTCTGGTTCCCCCTGCCTACCCTGCTAAATGCAGGATACAGCGTGAATTTAAAAAAAAAATCAATCCGACTGTATTTTCTCTTTGTTATCACATACTTTTTTTACATTGAATTTAAATTGAATTAAGGTTTAATGAATAGTTTTGAAGTTATACGTAATAATTTTACTTTATAGCGCACTTTATTATTTTTTATAAACGTCGCACTAAGAGAATATGCACTATTGAATCACGCAGTTCCGTATTGGCAAGTCGTCATTTCTACTATTTAGGCAGTTCTCTATATAATAAAGTTAATAAAATACTAGAAATTCATCCTCTTACGCGATTCAAATGTAAATCGAAATGTTTGGCATGGCTTTTGAGTTTGTCTTATGACGAGACTGAAAATGTTTTGGAATTTTTCTGAATAACCTGAATACACTTATCACGAACATTCACACTCACAACCACACGCACACACATACGCACGCACACACACGCACACGCACATACTCACACTCACATTTACATAAGTACTCACATGAGCTTTTCCTTAAAGTTTGTTTTTTTATAATTTAATTTTTTTTTTTTTTTTTTATTTCGAACCTTTGTATTTTTTCTTGTAATATTGTCACTATAATTGTTTATTTTGGAGCATAAATGTGAATTCTAATAAGTGGGCGTTGACGCTGCGCTGCAGTTTTTAACTTTAGCAGTTGTCAACGTATCTTCTGTTACCGTACAATAAGCCCTATTTGTTCCTAATAAACTTTATTTTATTTTATTTTATTTATTTGAAATCGATTTTCTTTTTTTGTTAAAATATTAATTATTTATTATTATTTCTCATGAACCATCATGTTATGATTATAATGTGTAACAAGGTAATTATGTGAGATAATAAAACATGATACCTCATTTTTAAATGAAAATACAAATTCTTAAACCAAAGAATTGGATGTCATCAAAGCGCAAAGCAAATTCGGCCATACCTCAATATTTTAAAGGTTTAAATTAAAATCCACTTTTTTAAGCATCAACTTCATGTTTTTCTTAAATTCTGTGTTTCATGCATCAAGTTTATTGTATTGAATTTAAAATTCGTTCATTTAAACTTGAAATATATTTTTTTAGCTTTACGCATATATTTATAGATTAAGAGCCCATAAACCGCCAGACTTACCTCATTGTATAAAAGCTGAAAATTTCTCTGTGAATGTATTTGACAGAGGTAAGAACGATCAGCAAGTATGGAATTTGGGATGTGGTTACTTCAGAAGATAATAGATAGTAAAGGTGCATAAAATAGTACCTCAATTAAGTCATAGTATAAAGCATTCATGGGATCTTAATCTATTAGCAGGGTAGTCGGAGGGAACCGGAGAACCTAGTGTTGAAACATTTTCTTCTTTTAACATTTCCGTTTCCAATTTTCCCCCGAACTGAGCATTGCGTGCTGAGTGGCGGAACTCAACGCAGCGCTTTGAGTGAGGATTTCCTAGCGTGGGTGTCGAACCCACAACATGTCGCGGGTATAGTCACACTTATGCCCCTTCGCCACTACAGGTCTCGTATTTTTTACGATTTTTTTTTATTTTTCTAAGATAAAATCTATTCAATGCATGGTTTCATTCATTTTATGATTTTTTTATTCACACTTGAAATTTAAAGATGTTGATGTTGTGAAATTAATAACATTTTTAAAAAGTTAAACACTTTTAAAAAGCCAGTGTAATTTCAACCGCAGCTGAATAAGACCGCATGGCTTAGCGGTCAGAGCGTTTGGACGGTTTCCAAGAGGAACAGGTTCGAAGCTCGCTGTGTTCAATTTTTTATACGTTTTCTAAAAATGTTATTCGTTTATTAACTGTGTAATGAACACTTTAAATTATCAAAAATAACTATGGTATTGCAAAAACGTTCCAAGTTTACCTTCTACTATACCTAACCTACTTAAAATCATAAGTGCTAACTTTGAAATTTTATAAATAACAGTGATTATCACCTAATCCAGATTTCTAAAACAATTTTCTATTCTAGTCCCACTGAAAAGCATACAAAGCAGCCATGAACGAATCTTGGCCCCTTGTTCTTGCATAATACGTTATTGTCTTTCTTTATTCTGTTTGCTATGTGCTTACTTCAAAGGTTATTGTCTAGAAACTGTCTAGGTCTTGCCTTTGTTTTAGTGTAACATCTTTGAATTAAAAATCTTTTTTTTTAATAAGTTGTTTGTTTTTTTTTAGTTTCCTTTTATTTAACCATCATCATCACTGATTCCAGTTTTATAACATACACACATACATAGCTTCACGCTGTATCCCGCATATAGCAGGGTAGGCAGAGGAAACCTAGTGTTAAGACACTCCGTTGCCCACGTTTCGCCGAATTGAGGTATTGCGTGCTGAGTAACGTAACTCAACGCCGCGCTTTGCCTTGTTACCAAACCAAAATACTAAACTTTTACATTTCCTGGTGTGGGAATCGATCCCACAACCTGTCACGTTTATAGTTGTCAAGCCTCTGCGCCACGACAGGCGTCTTATGTTTAAATTATTTTCATTACTTCATTATGATAAGATAAGGCGCGGCGTTGAGTTCCGACACTTAACACCAAATGTCTCGAATTCTAAAAACGGCGAACGGAGTGTCTGGACACTCTCTCTCTGACTACCCTGCTATGTAGAATAAATCGTGAACCGATCCAATTATTTAGTTTATTCAAATTATATTGTACATTGACTCAAAAGATAAACTCTTATAACATATATGTACGTATACATATGTATGTTTGTATAAGTACCTAATACTAGGCCACAGCCTCTTACTGTTAGACTTTTGTTATAAAGAAGGGTCTCGTCTCAATCAATATTCAGCCGCATAGTGTGTGTTTTTGTTTAATTTTGTGTTTCAAATTATTTAGTTTGAAAATAAATATGATATTTACTTAAATATTTAAGATTATTTTAGCTTCACGCAGTATCCCGCACATAGCAGTACCCTGCTATGTGCAGCAGAGGGAACCAGAGAACCTAGTGTAAAGACACTCCGTTCTCTTTAAGCATTTCCATTTTTCCATTATAATATAGTTTCTTTATTTACTATATATTTATTTCTATTTCTATACATGTATGTGGAATTAGCAGAATTTATTAGGTAATCGTAATCGACGACACTCAAAAGTGTTTTTATGTTTAGATGCAAACGCATTGTGAATTCTATTTGTACGTAGAAAAATATTAAATCTAAGTTATTATTGTTGTATCTAGTGGCTTAAAATAAATCCAGTGTTAAGTTACGTGACCTATTACTACGTTTTTAAAAATATAGCACGTATAAGGCTAAAATATTAAACATCACATGATCTTCACTGACAGGGACATGTTAAGCTCTCAAGTTTGTGTATATACTAAAAAGGCATATATCTTAGTTATCAGTTTGGCATCGTTCCAAAACTCTACCTTAATGGATCTTACAACGAAACAAGACGCGAACATTGAGTATATTTTGATAATATTTGGCGACGAAAAATGACAAAAAAAAACAATTTTAAACAAAATGCATTTTAAGTAAAACTATTACGAATAACTCAAAAACTACTCTTCAGATCTTAACAACAACAATTGGTTCACTCAGTACTAAGTTATACGATGGCACACAAAAAATATCATTTTTTATGTGAATTTTTTATGTGATCTTCTTTTATATTTAGCTAATGCTTCTGATGTGGTCCCAATAAAAATAGTGAAAATATGACAAGTAGTTTTGGAGTTATTCGTAATAATGTAACTTTTTAGTGCATTTTTATTTGAAGTCAGTTTTTTTGTTAGTTTTAATTAAAATTCAAAGCGTGGCGTTGAGTTCCACCACTTAATATGCCAAACCTCAATTCAGCGGAAAGTGTAGAACGGAGTGTCTAGACACTAAGATCTCTAACTACCCTACTATGTAGGAAAAAAGATTACCTATAACCCTCATTTTAATTTCAACATGTCGCAGACTATCGATTGTGTGCACGTGCTACGTTCCCACGAGACATTAGCAACTCAAACACTCTTTGAAAGTTCCTACCGATTGTTGATTGATATTGACCTACAATTGATTCATAATGAATTTACATTTCCTTCATATTCAGCTTAATAATTACAGTAATAATAAATACCGGATGGCAAACGAGCAGAAGGACCGCCTGATGGTAAGTGGTTACCTTCGCCCATGAACATCTACAACACAAGAGATGTACTAGATGCGTTGCCAACCTAGAGGATACAGATGGAAAGGGAGGACAATGTAGTAGTCCGCTATCGGAACCACCACATTTTGGGGAAAGGATGGGTGGGAAAGGGGAAAACCTGGCTTACATGCCATCGAACCGGAACACATCATAAGATATTTGGCGGTTCGTCTTTGACATGATAGTGGTCGCGAGCCAGACGGAGGACGAACCTCCTACCACCAAACGAAATTACAGTAATTAGCCGACTTCTAAAAAGAAGGAAGTTACCAATTCGGTTTTATTTTTTATATGTAAACATAACTTTTTATTCAATGCCTCAATTCGGTAGAAAGTGGGGAACGGAGTGTTTTAACACTAGGTTCTCAAGGTCCCTCTGCCTACCTTGCTACATGCGGGATACAGCGTGAAGCTATGTATGTATGTATGTTCACGCCGCCGCCTTTAGGCGGAACTCAACACCGCGTTCCTACGAGAGCAGACAAACGTAAATTTAAATATAATCATTTCCCTAAATGGGAACCGAACCCACAACCATTTGCGTTTACACTGCGCCACAATGGCTTCACGTTTGTAATATAAAAAAAAATGAATATAAATATTTCATAGAATGTATTCATGTTAAAACTATAGCAAGAAATTGAAGATGTTCAAGGTTATTCGGAATTGAAAGTCGAGATAGGGTCGTTAGGGGATTTGGGAAACTAAACCAGATGGGATAAACATAAGATGATATCGATTTGAGACGTGAGGAAAACTACTCTTGTTTGTTATAAATAATAATTTTATAAGGAATTTTCTTTTGTTTTTCACCTAATTTCTGTATTTCGTGGGTTAGGTAGAGAGTTCTTTCTGCTCTATGTTGGGTAATGACTTTCTTGTATTGAGAACATATACACATACATCTGTCGTGGCGCAGAGGCACAAGCGTGCGACGTGCGAGCGTGTTACGGTTGTGAGTTCGATTTTCACTCCAGGAAATGGATTTTTTTCATTTCCTGGGTTTGGTAACAAAGCAAAGCCGCCACTCAGCACACCTCAATTCGGCGGAAAGTGGGGAACGGAGTGTCTTAACACTGGGTTCCCTCTGATTATACTGCTATATGCGGGATACAGCGTGAATCTATGTATAAATATAAATAATATATATATATTTATACATAGATTCACGTATATATATTTATGTATGTATATATATATATTCTCACCAAACGGTAATAAGTTGATAAATCGAAAAGGCATATTTTTGATGGCAAGTATCTTTAAGTTGAACTTTTATCTATAAATTCTATTATTATGTTTTTTTTAGCTTTACCCTTTATCTTTAACAGAGTAGACAGAGGAAACCTAGTGTTAAGACACTTCGTACTCTCTTCTCCGCCCTAATTTGAACTTAACGAACGAAATTCGCGGAACTTAACGCCGCGCTTATCACAGTGGAAAAATGATTATAATTTTAGTATAATCAATTATAAAGTAGGAATCGAACCTACAACTAGTCACGTTTATAGTATTTATTCATTTTATTTTGACTATGTTTTAAACATTTGTTACAATGTCAAAACACCTATTTCGTTAGTGTAGAAATTTAAAATTTAGATAGTGTTGATCTCACACTAAAAGCGTCGAGAACGAAAGGGTTTCTTAAAATTCACCCTCTGAGATGCTAAAAAGAGGTATTTACGTATGTAGGTATTTAAAGTTGTTTTTTTGGATAAATGAGTGTAAACAACATTTTTACAAATATATATAGCTTAAGAAACAAGATACTTTCTAATATTTTTTTTAACGAAAAAAAGAAAACGAACGCCTGTCGTGGCGCAGAGGCACAAGCGTGCGACTGTAAACGCGACAGGTTGTGGGTTCGATTCCCACTCCAGGAAATGTTAGTATTTTCTTATTTTCTTTTCCTGGGTTTGGTAATAAGACAAAGCGCGGCGTTGACTTCCGTCACTCAGCACGCAATGCTTCAATCTGGCGGAAAGTGAGGAACGGAATTGTTGAAAGAGAACGGAGTGTCTTGACACTAGGTTCTCAGGTTCCCTCTGCCTACCCTGCTATATGCGGGATACAGCGTAAAGTTAAAAAAAAACTTCTCGCCAGACCACAACAGAAGCACTATCTATCATATAAAAAAAGTCATCAAAATTGGTTCACCCAGTAAAAAGTCGAACTGATAACCTCCTATTGTTTTAGAAGTCAATTATTAAAATAAATCTTAGAAAAATATCACACGTACCATATAAAATATCATATATATGTATACAACATAGAATCAATATATATAGGTGGTGATTCTATTCTCCACTGTCTATAAAGTGAACAGTGAGTGATTTATCACTAAGTTAAGTTCAATTACACATAAAGTATAAATAAAATTCACCCACACGTACCAATAGATATAGTCATATCAATTTATGCCAACATTTGTAACGTAAGGAAAAACGTGACGGCGATATCTCTTTATTGATGATTTGGCGAAAGTGTTCTGGACACGTACAAAATAGGGAAGCAAGTTGTGATAAATAGGCTTGTTTAGTATTAGATACTGCTTGAGGAGTGTTTCTGAACGTATTTAAATTTTTAGTTATATTTTTATGGTTTTTTATGACATGCGATGATAACTTTTTACTGGGTGAACCATACATAAACACATACATAGCTTCATGCTGTATCCCGCATATAGCAGGGTAGGCAGAGGGTACCTAGTGTTATGGCACTCCGTTCCCCATTTTCCGCCCAATTGAGGCATTGCGTGCCGAGTGGCGGAACTCAACGCCGCACTTTGCCTTATTACCAAGCAAAGGAAATGTTCCAGGAAATGGAAAGTTACGGACCACGTGTCCATAGTGATCAGAATAAATATATATAAAAAATAACCCAGGAAATGAAAACATAAAACTTGTACATTTTCTGGAGTGGGAATCGAACCCACAACCTTTCCGTTTACAGTCGCACGCTTGTGCCTCTGCGCCACGACAGGCGATAATATTTAAAATATTTATTTATTATGTCCATTTCTTGAAGTGGGAGTCGAACCCACAACCTGTCGCGTATATACTTCCACGTTACGATCGATTTTTCAATATTTTCATTACAAAAAACGGCAACAAAAGACCAATTTGATGGAATGGCATGAAATAATTGTAACGGTATTCAGTTCAGAGGATTATTTACGGCTGAAAAGGGTGGTGAAAAGACTTCACGTGTCGACATTTGAGTTTCAACGACAGGTAATTACGTACGTACAAAGTTGTGAAAGTAGGCGCTATTGGCGTTTAGGAAATATTTTCTATTTAAGCTATGGTTGTGAAAATGGTATAATTTAGATTTCAAATAGAACGGTTTTCAGTTCGACTGCTTTTTCCTGTGTGTTACTGGATAATTTTTTACAGGGTGAACTGATTTTGATTGGGTTTGGTAACAAGGCAAAGCGCGGCGTTGAGTTCCGCCACTCAACACGCAATGCCTTAATTCGGCGGAAAGTGGGAAACGGATTTTTTTCTTTTTTTATATGATAGCTTGTGTTTCTGATATGATCCCATGTAAATTTAGTAAAGAGAAGTCATTTTTGAAACATGCGTAAAGATGTCTTATTAGTCCATTTTATTTGAGGCTTTCATTTTTTGCTATAATTTTTATTATGTAGTATGTATTTATTGGGATAAAGATTAATTTTAAATCGGTTTTACTCTTTAAGTGACATGTTATGTGGTTCTCATGGGAAGCACTAGGTATCATATAAAAAAAATATTAAAATTGGGTCACCCAATAAAAAATTACGACCTCATCATATTATAACCTTTTTTTGAAAATTGATTTAAAAATATATATTTATACATACATAGCTTCACGCTCTATTCCGCATATAGCAGGGTAGGCAGAGGGAACCTAGTGTTAAGACACTCCGTTCCCCACTTACCACCGAATTGAGGCATTGCGTGCTGAGTGGCGGAACTCAACGCCGCGCTTTGCCTTGTTACCAAACCCAAGAAATGAAAAATTCCATTTCCTGAAGTAAGAATCGAACCCACAACCTGTCGCGTTTACAGTCGCACGCTTGTACCTCTGCGCCACGACAGGCGTCAATATATTTAGTTTTATTAAATTCAAAGACTTACAGAGGGTTGAAAGAACTTATTTTATAGATTAAACCACTTTACTCTAACGACCCCAATTAAAAATAATTGTTTAATGAAATTTAACTCGTTATTAATTGCCTCTAAGATTTTGTTAAAGGGGTGTGATTTTAGCTTTTCATACCTAAGGTTACTTGATTGTTCTCGGGTCATTTGTAAATGTCTGAAATTTGTCTGGTATTAGATTGTAGAGCGAGTAATTGGTTGAAAATGAATGATTATTTACTTCTTTTTTTCATTTTTGGAATACGTAAAAAAATTGAACGCAGCGAGTCTCGAACCCGCGGCTCGTGGAAACCGTCCGAGCGCTTTGACCTCTAAGCCATACGTTCTTATTCAGCTAGGTTGAAATTCTTATACGCTTGCTAAACTTATGTTGTTTACTTTTGTTGTTAGCTAACAACGTTTTCCAAGAAGCCCGGGTTCGAGTCTTGCTGCGTTAAATTTTTCATACATTTTCCACCGAATTGAGGTATTGCGTGCTGAGTGGCGGAACTCAACGCCTCGCTTTGCCTTGTAGTCGGATCGAGGAATTTAAAATATTATATACCAATAAATATTAAATATTTATGAAACATTTCCTGAAGTGGGAATCCACAACTTGTCGCGTTTACAGTCGCCTTGTGCCTCTGCGCCTCATAGAAAGTTACTCCTTCTAGAATTCGAACTCACAACCCATGTGTACTTGATAGTATTAAAAAAGCAAATATAAACACAAAATTGAAGCTATGCCAAATACTTACTAACAACAAAGCAATTACTTCTCAACAGGTAAAGTTGGACTCAAGTAGTAATATTAGTCCGTTTTCATAACAATAACAAGTTCTTCCAACTCATTTGATTTTGCTAAGTTATTTGCTATTTGCGTAACTATTCTTATCGATCTTTTGTTAAAAGTTTCTTAGTAAATTGTTAAGCAATTCTTTTTCTTGTAAAAAACTATTATAATTATAGTTACAATTATTATGTTTGTATATAATATATCTCATTAAATATCACATTATAGCTTCACTGTATCGCACACATAGCAGGGTAGGCAGAGGGAAGTCGAGAATCTAGTGTTAAGACACTCTGTTCTGCGTTAAGTTCCCCGGAAATTTCTTAAAATTTCCTAAACTTAACGCCGAATTGAAGCATTGCGTATTGATTGCGGAGCTCAGCGCCGCGCTTTGCCTTATTACCAGAGCGAGGAAATAAAAATATTGTATATTACAAGTGTCCTTGTTAACGCGTTAACAACGTGTTGTCTTTAATAATGTATATGTCACTTTGTATTACATGGATATCAAACCATGGTAGTGTGTGTAACATTTATTTTATTAATATGAGGTACTTTTTATGCAGTATTTAAAAAAATATTAGCATTCTGCACTCCTTCTCTATATAAACTATAAGTGTGCCAAGTTTCATGGTACTCCGTCCGCGTAATTTTCATAAAAAGGGATCCAAAGTTTTTGCTGACGTATTTATATATAGATTATTATAGAATAAACAAAACGATTTTTTCTTGCAAAATAGAGTTGGCAAAAATCGTGATATTGCGTGTTAATTGGCGGAACTCAACGCCGCGTTTTGTATTACCTCTGTATTAAAATATAATCATTCCCCGAGTGGGAATCGAATCTACAACCAATCGCGTACAGTTTGACGTTGTCCCACTGCGCTGCAATGGCCTCTTCGTATATTACCTAGAGTTTCAAAAACAGTAGAAACTTTTGGGTACATTGTTCAGAGCGCTTCCATATAAAACTTTATAGACTAACGATTGTTGGTTGTGTCACAGGAAAGAGACAAGTACTTGATGACAAAGAAAGTAATTTTGCTAAGGGTAATATTTTTCTCAATATTTATTTTGGAAATTGTGTTAATTAATGTTACTCAAATAGCCCTTTTTTACGACAAAAGGGGGTAATCAATTCGATTGTATTTTTTTGTGTGTTATCACATAACTTTATACTGGATGACCAATTTTGATGAATCTTTTTTTTATATTACCGATACCATACATATTTTCTACATATTTTCATGGAAAACAAAACCAAAGTAAATAACAACGCAGGATTCGAACCTGGGACTATATAATGCCATACAAAAAGTCATCAAGGTGAGTTCGACAGCGTCTAACTGTAAACTCGATAGGTTGTAGGTTCGATTCCCGCTCGTGGTAATAATTATATATAAAGCATCTTCAATTATTTGCTGTAGCAAGACAAAGAGCGGCGTTGAGCTACACCACTCAAAACGCCACGTTTTGAATTCTCTTTGACTATCCTTCTATACGGGATAAAGCGTGAAGCTAACTAAAAACTAAGCCAGCAAACATAGGATAGGATGATTTTTTTAGCCTTACGCTGTATCCCGCATATAGCAGGGTAGACAGAGGGAACCTGAGTACCTAGTGTTAAGACACTCCGTGCTCTTACAACAATTCCGTTCCCCACTTTCCGCCAAATTCAGTCATTGCGTGTTGAGTAGCGGAACTCAACGCCGCGCTTTGACTTGTTACCAAACCCAGGAAACGAAAATATTAAATATTATTGAAAGTGTTTATTTTCTGGAGTGGGAAACGAACCCACAACCTGTCGCGTTTACAGTAGCACGCTTGTGCCTCTGAGCCGCGACAGACAGCGATATAGGATAGGATGTAGACACTTAAATTAGGTCATCCGTCTAGCACTGACTTCTAGTAAATTCTACCGTGATTTCAATACCTAATGCGATTTGGGCTCAATGGCGTGACATTACGTTTCAACTTGACCCATTTAAAAGATTTAAGCGGATGGCTTGTTTTATCGACTATGTTTTCTACGATTTCACCGGAAATTACTGGTTTTGGAGTTAACTAGAACTAAAGTGTAAAATTTTTTTTTTAGCTTCATGCTATATGAGTAATAGCAGGGTAGTTCGCGTCTAAGTTCAGAGACATTACGTGTTGATTGGCGGAATTCAACGCCGCACTTTATGTTTTTATTTAAACTAGTGTCCCCGTTGTCCAACCATGGTATGGTTGGACATCCATGTTTATATAAAGTGACACATACATACGTTGCTAGAACGCGTTATTAACGCGTCAACGGGGAGATTAGTATATTAAAATTCAATTATTTTGCGTTTTTCCCTCGCTTTCATTAACTTTCAAGGTTAAATAAAATATAAATTGATATCAAGTACATTACTTATATATAATTTATAGAAAATGGATATACAATTCTAAAACTGCTATTCTCAGAATCAAAGCTCTTTGTAGGGACGTGTATACATACAAATAAACGCATACGTGATATCAAACAGACTTCCGGTTCATGTTTTCTTTTATCACATTTAAAAATATGACTGATGATTATTAGTCATCGTATTTATTAATATGCGAAGGAAAAACTTTGAATTGAATTTGATGAAAATTTGTAGATAAAGGTGTAAAAAAATTGACATACCTATAGGATATATGGAGAAAAAATGCAGAAAACCAATATTTTTTAAAATACATACATACATAGCTTCACGCTGTATCCCGCATTTAGCAGGGTAGGCAGAGGTAACCTAGTGTTAAGACACTCCGTTCCCCACTTTCCACGAAATTGAGGCATTGCGTGCTGAGTGGCGGAACTCAACGCCGCGCTTTACCTTATTACTAAACCCAAGAAATGAAAAAATCTATTTTCTGGAGTGGGAATCGAACCCACAACCTGTCGAGTTTACAGATGCACGCTTGTGCCTCTGCGCCACGACAGGCGTTAAAATACATTATTTTTTATAAGAAATATATTGAATTAATATAATAATTATTATTTTTAATTCTTGACTACCACTATCATATGCATTACATACACATTATAACAAAGGGTATGTTTAGCTTATGGTAGTAATGAAAAAAATAAAGAAACAAACAATGAAGATATATAAAATTTTAATAATAAAAGAAAAAACCGACTTCAAATAAAAATGCGCTAAAAAGTAACAATATTACGAATAATTCAAAAACTACACGTCATATCTTATCTAAAATTAAAATAGCCTATATTAGAAGCCCTACCTATCACATAAAAAAATAACCATCAAAATCACCCAGTAAAAACCCGCACCGAAAAGTCGAACCGCAACTATCTAATGATGCCGCAACTATGAAATGACAACTCAAATATCTAATGATGTGTTCCGGTTCGATGTCATGTAAGCCAGGTTTTCCCCTTTACCGGCCACATTTTTCCCAAAATGTGGTGGTTTCGATAGCGGACTATTACATTGTCCCCCCTATCCATGTGTATCCTCTAGGTCGGCAACGCATCTACAACATCTCTGGTGTTATAGATGTCTATGGGCGAAGGTAACCTTACCATCAGGTGGTCCTTCTGCTCGTTTACCATCCGTTATCCATAAAAAAAAAGTACAAAAAAAAAATATTTTGGATGCAGTATATTGCAATGTCACAGAATCATCAGATTATCATCATATCATCAGATCAATTGTATTGTCATCAGAATCCAAGCTGTGTATCAAATATCAGATCAATCTGTCAACAAGAAAGAGGGCAAGTTAAATAAAGGTTTATGATAGTTAAGATTTTAACAAAAACAGAAAAAATCGACTTCTAATAAAATGTACTTCAAAGTAAAATTATTACGAATAACTCAAAAACTACTTATCAGACAATTAAATTCAATGAGCATCTACAAAACATGATAGCAAAACAAAAATCATCAATTTTGATGATTCTTGTTTTCGCCCAGCGAATTTCGCCCAGTAAAAAGTTATATGGTAAGGTAACGTAAAAAAAAAATACTTTTGAATTGACCTTCTTTTTTAAAAATCGGTTAAATATATAAGAAAAGTAACGTATTCGCTCGGTCAAGTAATGGTATACAGTAGTGTAATCAAATATATTCAAATGATCGATACTAGGCGCGGTTGTATACAGGCGCTATGCTCACTTAAAATATCAAATAACGCTTTACTTACTTTATTGAATGTGTACTATACTGGACTTTTACATTACTTCAGGAATGTTCTTTTCGATATTTCTTTTATAGATTTTCGAACCAAGCGTGTATAAGTTGATAAGTTGACTTGAATATATATTTTATCTATATATAAATACGTGGAGTAAAAATTTTGTACCCCTTTTTACGAAAATTACAAGGACAAAGGAGCATGAAACTTGGCACACTTATAGTTTATATAGAGAAGAAGATTAGAATGCTAACATTTTTCTTGAAATAATGCATAAAAAGTATATTAAATTAACAAAATAAATGTTACACACACTACCATGGTTTGACATCCATGTTTATACCAAGTGACATATACATTACTAAAGACAACGCGTTGTTAACGCGTCGACGGGGACACTAGTACATATTAATAGCCATTATGATTGCTTTATGTATAGGATAAATAACTAACGCTTAATAATTAAAAAGTAAAATTATTACGAATAACTCATAAACTAATTGTCAGAACTTAGCTACATTTAAATAGGACCGCATTAAAATCTTCCAAATTGGTTCACCCAGTAAATATAAATCAGTAAATATAATTTATAGCCTCATTCTTCAACTATAGCCACTTTGAAATGTTATAACGAAACCCTATTCTTTTTAATATCAAAAAAATCCGGAAATAATATGACAAAGCAATTTGCGAGGATGTTTAACAGTCTGCTCTGTTTCAAGGTCATTATTTAAAATTACACCGTTCAGTTGCTTCTCGCTTTTTCAGTTTTGACTTTTGACATTTAGTATAGCGTAATAAAATTGTTTTTTTAGCTTCACGCTGTATCCCGCATATAGCAGGGTAGGCAGAGGAAACCTGAGAACCTAGTGTCAATACACTCCGTTTTCCACTAAAATTTGGTTTTAACCGATTCCTAAAAAAGGAGGAGGTTCTCATTTCGAATGAGCCCTTGGACTGTTTCGAGGTTTCGCGGGTTCGAGTCCCGTTGCGTTCAAATTTTTATACGTTTTCTAAATATATTAAACTACTCAACACGCAATGCCTCAATTCGGCGGAAGTGGGGAACGGAATTGTTGAAAGAGAATGGAGTGTTTTAACACTGGGTTCTCTGGTTGCCTCTGCCTACCCTGCTATATGCGGGATACAGCGTGAAGTTAAAAAAAAAAAAAAAACAATTTTAATTATTCTTTTTTATATGATAGCTGCTTCTGTGTGGTCCTGTTTAAATTTTGTTAAGATCTGACTATTAGGTTTGGAGTTATTCGTAATAATTTGTATTTTATGTAAAATTCGATTTCTTTTTTGTTATAATCTTAATTATATTGCATATATTCGAAATAAGCGTGAATAAGTGAATAAGTTCCCTAGCATGTACATTTAGAAATAAAGAAATAAAATGATAGTAATTTGCGAGGATGTTTAACAGTCTGCTCTGTTTCAAGGTCATTATTTGAAATTACAGCGTTCAGTTGCTCCTCGCTTTTTCAGTTTCACTTTTGACATTTAGCAAAGCGTAGTAAATTTGTTTTTAAAATTTGTTTTTTTAAATTGTAAGCATTGTTTTGGTTATATATATGGAATAAAGTTAAAAAGTGAATCTGTCAGTCAGTCAAAATGTGTGAATATGTTAATGTTATATTTTAAATAAAAAAGAAATGGCTTCAGGCTTTATCCCGCTTAGCAAGGTAGCCAGAGTGAACGATTTTTTTTTTAACGTGAGGAAATCCGTTACGGATACCCGCCCGCGGGACTTGGACGGGTTATGTGGGACTCCGGACGGTGTAAAGAGGCCGTCCGTGCGCCCACTAAAACCTCACGCAGCCCCCACCTCTACCGCCACGGCCGAGGCCCACTGGATGTCATAGACAACGATGTCATAGGAGAATGCGATTGGTGCTGGGTTCGATTCCACTGCGGATACGATTATATTAAAATTATTTTCTCATTCTCCGCTCTGGAAAGGCAGAAACGCGTTGAGTCTGTCACTTAACACACACAATTTGTATTCGACAGAAAGCAGCGATCGAAATGTCTTAACACTTCACTCTGACTCTGACTATCCTGCTATGTGGCTGTCATCGCATAACTTTTTACTGGATAAAACAATTTTGATGTTTCTTTTTTTTTATGATAGCTCGTGAGTCGGATAAGAATGTGAGACCATCATTTCAATTTCGTTAAGATCTGACGAGTAGTTTTGGCGTTATTTGTAATAATTTGACTTAGGAAACGAAAAACATATTTAGAAAAACGTACAAAATTTTGAACGCAACGTGACTCGAACCCGTGCATCTTGGAAACCGTCTAAGCGCTCTGACCACTGAGCCATGTGTTCTACATTCGGCTGCGGCGAAATTCTTATACCCTTGTTACAACTGATTTTTGTTCTGATTAACCCTTTAAAACTTCAAAAAATAATTTTACTTTTTTGGGCATTTTCTATCTAAAAATCTTTCTAAATCTTAATTATATTACATAATATAAAAAAATACTTATATATAACGAAACAATAATAAATATATCTCTATCTAAAATGGTTATGCAAATTACAGGCTCAATCCAACAGACAACGGACATCTTATCTCATCATTCCACATATTAAATAACTTGGAAAATTGCCAGTGAACTTCGCTGTGGATTAAGCAGAATTGTTTTCGTTCCATTACACATTTCCTAAGATAATATATATAGCCGACTAGCAATGAATGGTAGATGATACTTTGCTAGTGAAACGGTCGTTTTAACTTTCAACATTGGTATGGGAGAACGCTTAGTTTTATTATTCTAATTTGTGTTTTTGAATGTAAGAAGTTTTAATCTAATTTAGTTTAGATAAGCGTTAACTTTTATTTTAAGCTTATATTTTTTTGTTTTGTTTCGACAGAACAAACTTTCGCGGCGTTAAGTTCCGTTATTTTACATGCGATGTTTCAAAGTTGGAGGGAAAGCAGCGGACAGAGTGTCTGGTTACCAGCGAGGCGTCCATACAACTCGATTCCCACCGGCTTGCCTAACTTTTTAAAGTACAAGTATGAGACCTAAAAAAAAGGTCATCGCCAAAATTCGATAGTAAAATTACTAAATACCTTGTCATCTTATACCGGTTTCCCTAAATATATCGGCTTCCCTAAAAATTACCGGCTTCCCTTAATCTACACCGGTTTGCCTAACTAAAATTTTCACCCGTCGCCACTACTGGATACTAGATATCCTACTATGTGAGATAAAGCGTGAAGCTTATTATTTATTTTCAAGCGAAAAGAAGAGAACGGAGTGTTATGACACTAGGTTCACTCTGCCTTCCATGCTTTGCAGAAAGCATGGAACTTAAAAAAATCTCCCCGTTCATAACATTGACTTATGTATTTAAACATGAAAAAACGGTTCAATTTTTTGATTTTGATATAATTTGTTTAAAATGAATCGAAACATTGCGTGCTGAGTTACGGAACTCAACACCGCACTTCACCTTGTTACTAGAGGACGACGAGGACATGAAAATATTAATTGTTATAAATATTTAACATTTTCATTCACGAGTTAGAACCTACGACCTATCACGTCTACAGTCTCACGCTTGGCCCCGAGCGCAATGACAAGAAAGTGGAGAACGGGAATCTTAAGAGAAACTAAATATATTAACAGGTTCTCAGATTCCCTGTGCCTACCCTGCTATGTGCGGTATGCAGTATGAAGTGGCTTAAAATGATAATATTAGCAAGTTTATCTATCTAAATTTCTTTAAACTATTCATTATAGTAATGAAGCCTGTCGTGGCACAAAGGCACAAGCGTGTAACTGTAAACACGACAGGCAATGGATTCGATTCTCACGCCAGAAAATGAAAAATTAAATAATATTTAGTATTTTAATTTCCTCGCTCTGGTAAGAAAACAAAGCGCGGCGTTGAGTTCCGCCACTCAGCACGCAATGCTTCAATTCGGATGAAAGTAGGGAATGGAAATGTTAAAAGAGAACTGAGTGTCTAAACACTAGGTTCTCGGGTTCCCTCTACCTATCCTTCTATCAAGGATACAGTGTGTAGCTGTCAAAATCAGCAAATTTTATATCTTTATCTACCTAAATTTTTATAAACTATTCATAACTGTATGAATTTTAAAAACGTATACCAGACATGATAAATTGTAACATTATAATAATATGCTAACCGAAATCGCTCTAAAACTGAGTTTATTAGTGTAGGCGTCTTCCTCCGTATGATATTTTAGGTAATCTGGTTTCATTTGGTTTGATGAACGTAAAACTGCTTTACGAATTTAGATTCTGTATTTTTAAA
Source organism: Philaethria dido (assembly GCA_033558755.1). Lineage (NCBI taxonomy): Eukaryota > Metazoa > Arthropoda > Insecta > Lepidoptera > Nymphalidae > Philaethria > Philaethria dido. Next base: position 357,992 of record JAKGSA010000078.1, on the reverse strand, counting down.
CTCTTATAATAATAATTCTGTGTATTTCTCGTTTGTTAGCCTTGTCCATAGTTAAAATTTGTGTCTTTTCTCTATTTTTTTATTCTGCATTTGGTAGAGAACCACTGTCTGTCAACAAAACTGCCTTCCCAGCAAAATTTGCAAAGTAGCTTTTGAAAAGCTACACTAGCAAGCTACTAAAATCAAATCAAAATATTCTTTATTCGAATAGGCTATTACAAGCACTTTTGAATCGTCAATCTACAAAAGATGTTAGGAGTGTAAGTCCTAACGGAAGTTACCACCGGCTTGGAAGGCAGTTCTGCTGAAAAGAGCCAGCAAGAAACTCAACAGTTGCTCTTTTTCCTTTTTTTTTTTAAATCAATATCTATACTAATATTATAAATGTGAATGTTTGAAGTTTCAACAGATTAATATGTATCACTTTGTACACACACAGCTCTAAGAATATTCTTAGAGCTGTTAGAAAAGACAGGAATTTTTATATTACAAAAAAAAAGATTTTTTTAAATATTGTCACAGTCATGGTTGTTAGTCAAAAAAGTTGAAAATCTAACCTCTTCATAGCCTTCTAATTAGCACATATACGTACTATATACTATGATATGTAATATGGACGGCCATTGACCATGCAACGCCGCGGGCAACATCTAGTATATATATACTTATATATTTTTTTATATAGCTTCACGATGTATACCGCATATAGCAGGGTAGGCAGAAGAAACCTGAGAGCCTAATGTTAAGACACTCCGTTCTCTTATAATGTTAGTTTATATAAAAAATAAATAGATTTCCACACATAATTTACACACATTTTCCCTGTGAGGGGACGGGGTTAGAATACAGTTCCTCTTCGCCGCTGGGTTGCGTCCCGTAAGAGGCGGGTATCCCAATAGTGAGTTTGATGGTAGGAGGTTCGTCCTGCGACTGTCTCGCGACCACTATTATGTCAAAGAGAAACCGCCAAATATCTAATGATGTGTTCCGGTTCGATGACATGTAAGCCAGGTTTTCCCCATTCTCACGATAGCGAACAATACAACATTGTCTTCCCCTACCACATGTATCCTTGAGATCGGCAACGCATTTACAATACCTCGGTGTTGTAGATGTCCATGGGCGAAGGTAACAACTTACCATCAGGTGGTCCATCTGCTCGTTTGCCTTCCATTATCCATTAAAAAAAAACATAATAAGTTGTAAATAAATCACCAATAGCATTGCCCTTAGCAAAATAACAAGAAAACTTTCTACACGATTCACATTTTCATAAATACTTCAAGATCTTTTGTTATCGTGACGTTATTGAGACGACCCTTATTTTGAGATAGATATCTACGACACAAAGAGAACGGAGAGTGCATCCGTAGAGTAAAGTGCCAATTAAAAGATAAGATGCTTTATCTATGGTCTGTATTTTCTTATAGTTTTTTTGTGTTTTTACTTAATAAATATAATTAAGAATTAATTTTCAAAAGTATATTTAAGGTTTTAGCAAAAAAAGTAACATTAATATTACGCTTCCACTTCCACAGGTTGACTGGAAGAGATCTCTTCTAAAGATAAGTCCACCTTTGTCGACATCCTGTATTATTGTCTTTTATTTTTTGTAAACTTTATGTGCAATAAAGAATATTATATTATTACGAATAGCTCATAAACAACTTGTTTGCTCTCAACTAAATCTAAATGGGACAACATTAGAAGCACTTGCTATTATATAACACAAGAACCATCAAAATTGGTTCACCCAGTAAAATGTTATGAGGTAAAACACATAAAAAAATGCTGTGGAATCGAGAACCTTCTTTTTTTTGAAGTCGGTTAATAAGTAAAATTTGTGTATAAATACTTGAAGCAAAAATATTGTACCCCTTTTTACGAAAATTACGCGGACGGAGGAGCATGAAACTTGGCACACTTATAGTTTATACAGCGAAGGAGTGCAGAATGATTATATCTTTTTAAAATAATGCATAAAAATATATTAAATTAATAAAATAAATGTTACACACTCTCAAGGCTTGACATCCATGTTTATATAAAGTGATATATGTATACGTTGCTAGGCAACGCGTTGTTAACGCGTTAACGGGGTCACTAGTAATAGTTAATTTCAAATTCTACGATTACGTAGAAACATACATACATTAGTATATTTATATACAAAAAGCTACTTAAACAAACAGCTTTTTCTTTCACAGCAGTTTATTCGGAATTTAGTGTGCAGACACTCCATTGTCCATTTTCCGCCCGAAATCGAGACGTATATTGAGTGCCGGAACTCAACGTCGTGCTTTGACTTACGAGAGTGGAGAAATGAAAATAATTTAAATATAATTATCACCTCAAATGGGGATCGAACCCACAACTAGCAGTGTTTACAGTTAAACGGTGTACAACTGCGCCACAATGGTCCATTACACTTATAAAATATGTTAATATGAAGAAAGATAGAAAGAGGGAAGACAAAAAAAGAGTAATTTGTTACTTAATATTCTTATTATGATAAATAATATTTTTTGCATTTCTTATTTATAGGCCAATCGTGGTACAGAGGCACAAGCGTGCGACTGTAAACGCATCTGGTTGTGGGTTCGATTCCCACTTCACGGTGTAAAAATATTAAATATTATCTTCCTTACTTATTATTATTATAAATTCGAAAGTAACTCTGTCTGTCTGTCTGTCTGTTACGCTTTCACGCCTAATCCACTGAACCGATTTTGATGAAATTCGGTATAAAGATAGAAATGAACTTGGGAAAGGACATAGGATACTTTTTATCGCGAAAAAAATTATAGAGGGGGTTGAAATAGGGGATGAAAGTTTGTATGGAAGTTCCTTATTATCAAACATAAAATCATGTAAGATTGTTCAACTGTTTACAACTTTGACACATAAACCACTTAACCAATTTTGACAAATAGTCTAGACCTTGGGAAAGACTATAGGATACTCCTTATCATATCGCGCAATATAACCGAATTTCACGCGGGCGAAGCCGCGGGCTAGAAGCTAATAATTAATATTTAGTATATTCATTTCCTCGCTCTGGTAATTAGGCAAAGTGCGGACCTGCATTTAGCACGCAATGACTCAATTCGGCGGAAAGTGGGAAACGAAAATCTTAAGAGAACGGAGTGTCTTAACACTAGGTTCTCAGGTTCCCTCCGCTTACCCTTCTATGTGCGGGATACAGCGTGAAACTATAATAAAAATCCTCATTTATAATAATTAACCATTAAATTCTTCTAATATAATAATTAATTTAAGGTAGTTAATAAAAGTGTATTGAACTTTTAAAAAGCTTTTCGATAACGAACTTGAACTTTACAATGATTAAGAAATCAATTAACCTTTGATCTTTCATGAAAGTGTAAAAGTAGCTTAAAAAATTATGACCATTTTATTATATTTCTTATTATAGTATTAATTATATTACAGTCTTTAGTTTTTATCCAACGAGTATTTGCTAACAAAGTGCAACTGTAATACATATAATATATGTACGTACAATAACTTACCCCTACCGTGAAATCCTTAGATAAATAGATACAAATTATTCTTAATAAACAAAAATAGTGCCAAAAATAGTAAAACTTTACTTAAAATGATAACTATATATTATTATTTACAAGCAGATTCGCTATCAAGGTAATCAGAGAGGACCTACATAAGTGTCAAGACACTCCGCTCGCCGCTTTCCTCCCTAATTGGAGATATTGCGTGTATGATATGTGGCGGAATTCAACGCCGCGCTTTGTTTTGCCGTAGTAAAAAAATGAAGATAATTTAAATATAATCATTCCCACAAGAGGGAATCAAATCTAAAACCCATCGTTTTAACAGTCATACGCTGTACCACTGGCTTACGAACGTCTCTAAAATAACATAAACCCATATATATTTTTTTTAGCTTCACGCTGTATCCCGCACATAGCAGTGTAGGCAGAGGGAACTCGAGAACCTACTGTTAAGACACTCCGTTCTCTTTAACATTTCCGTTCCCCACTTTCCGCGGAATTAAGCCATTGCGTACTAAGTGGCCTCAATGCCACGCTTTGCCTTGTTACCAGAGTGAGAAAATGAAAATACTAAATACTATTTAATATTTTCATTTCCTGGAGTGGGAATTGAACCCACAACCTATAGCGTTTACAGACACACGTTGTCCCACTGGCCTACGATAGTCTCAAAAATAACATAACCCCACATAATATATGACAAATATAATTTACACATTATACGAGACCCTCATTCACAATTTCGGTCACGCGTTTCGGCCTAAATTGTAATTTCACACAGATTGGATTTATGGTGGATTAGCGCTTACGAATCATATTCAGGATTTATTAACTTACTATTTTGGTATAATTAGTGTTGGGAGAATATAAGCTATCTTTTAAGTGGTAAACCTAAGTTGCAGTGGCGAGGAGTGAAAATTTTGCTTAGGCAAGCCGGTAAATTAAGGGAAGCCGATGTATATTTAGGGAAGTCGGTATATATATTAAGGGAAGCCGGTAAATTTTAGAGAAGCCGATATATTTACAGTAAGTGGTATAAGATGTCAAGGTATTTAGTAATTTCACTGTTAAATTTTGGCGATGACCTTTTTTTTAGGTCTATAAGATATCAGAGACTGTTTTTTTGCACTTTTATGCCCAATATTTTCGTGGCGACCTTTTTTTTAAATCTCTTTGTGTTTTAAAGCTCCACATTGTACTGGTGAGCTTTTTTTTAGGTCTCATACGAGTACTTTGAAAAATTAGGAAGCCGATGGGAATCGAGTTGTATGGACGCCTCGCCCCTGCTAAGTTGGTAACTAGTGAAAGCAGCTTCACGTTTTATCCAGTATAGCAGGGTAGTCAGATAGCCACCGAGGTTTCACGGAAGATTCCGGAGTTGAGGTTTTAGTGGATATACGATCGACCTCTTTACAGCCGGTCCGGAGTCCCTCATAACCCGTCCCGAGCCCCCGATCGGGCGGGTATCCGTAACGGATATCCTCGCGTTAAAAAAAATAAGGGTAGTCAGAGAGGACCTAGTGTCAAGACACTCCGCTCGCCGTTCATCTGAATTCAAGACATTGCGTTTTAAGTGGCGGAATTTAACGCCGCGCTTTGCCATGTTAACAGAGCGAGGAAATAAAAATATGAATTATTCATTATTATAAATATTGAATATTCTCATTTCCTGCTGTGAAAATCGAACCCACAACCTGTCGCGTTTACAGTCACACGCATGTGCCTGGCCGTGAATTTGATGGGTAAAATTAATAATTCATAGTTCTAGACCTATAGACGGTAAGCATAAGCTATTTATATCCAAATGTTTATTTTTCATTCTCCCTGTATATAATTTAGTCTACAGAGACATGATAATAGCGTAAAAAACGATTTTTTCTAAGATTGTCCATATACGAGAATTTATATTAGAAATTAAAGAATATCAAGGACAGGGCTCAGCGTTTTATTTTTTATTGTAACTTCTGTATGTTACGTTTGAAATAATAGTAAAAATTTATAATAAAAGAAAGCAGACTTCAAACAAAAAGTAAAGTTTTTCCCTGTGAGGGGACGGGGTTAGAATACAATTCCCCTCCGCCGCTGGGTAGTGTCCCGTAAAAGTCGGGTATCCCAGTAGTTTGGTGGTAGGAGGTTCGTCTTCCGACTGGTTCGCGACCACTATCATGTCAAAGACGAACCGCCAAATATCTTATTATGTGTTCCGGTTCGATGGCTTATAGGCCAGGTTTTCCCCTTTCTCACCCATCCTTTCCCTAAAATGTGGTGGTTCCGATAGCGGACCACTACATTGTCCTCCCCTTCCATCTGTATCCTCTAGGTTGGCAACGCATTTACAACATCTCTGGTGTTGTAGATGTCCATGGGCGGTAACCATTTTTAGAATACACTGATAGATGTCTAAGAAGAATGTCTAAGAAACGTACATAATGGTTCTTTCATATGATAAGATTATTATTTGTGGAAATCTTTAATATACGCGATTAAAACGCGCTTAGATTCTAAAATATTTATAGGAAAACCATGGACAACGAAGGAAAATCATAGAAAGTCATTTCAGCCAGGGCAGTGATTATATTTAAATTATCTTAATTTCCTCCACAAACAAAGACAAAGTGCGGCGTTAAATTCCGCCACTCAACATACAATACCCCGAATCCAGGCGAAAAATAGAGGAGTTATTAACTACGCAAATATACCATAATGGCACAAGGAAATAAATGGAATAAACTTTAAAGCAATTATCAATATAATAAGTTTTCGCACTCACCTCTCATACACTCCAGAACGTTTCACAGACGTGGCTTTACAAATTATAGTTTCTAACTTTAGTTAACGACATAACTACTAAGAAGGCCTTGGGCCCTATAAAAGGCATATTGTAGTCAGGAATACGTTCTCAAAGTTAGTTAAATTAACTTTGGGTATATAATGTTTTTACTGTACTAAATTGTAGTGTTTGTTTGCGGCGTTGAATTCCGCCACTCAGCACGCAATGCCTCAATTCGGTGGAAAGTGGGGAACAGAGCGTCTTAGCACTAGGTTCCCTCTGCCTACCCTGCTATATGCGGGGTACAGCATGAAGCTATGTATGTATGTACTGTTCTAAACAAAATGGAATTCTGTATAATAAGACGTTAAGTTTCGCCACTTAATTGCAATTGGTGAAGATCGGAGGGTTATGACACTAGATTTTCTCTGACGGTAGTTGCGAGAAAAAACATGAATACTCTTATAACAGTGCTAGCAAAAGTCCTTTATTATTAGAACTTTATTAAAACTTTTCGACCAAAATACACCTACTTATTTAAAAATATCAATAAGCGACCATCGTGACGCAGTGGTACAGCCTTTCACTGTAAACGCGATTGATTCCGGGTTCGATTCTCGCTCGGGAGAATGAATGTATGTATATAAATTACTTATATTTCACCGCTCTGGTGATAAAGTGTAAAGTAAAAAAAATGTTTATATAGGATTAATAATCATAAGTGCACTATATTATAAAATATTAAAAGCTAAACATTAACGTTTCCCTTTGATGGTGTAATCAATGAAATTAACTGAGCATATGAGGGGCTAATGACTTGTTATAATTATTTTTTATCAAAGAAAAACATTTAATAATAAACTTTTATATAAAGTATACAAGTCAGCTTCATTTAAGTGAAAGAGCTATTCTCTCATACAATTTTCATGATTGAAATAAATTATAAAAACACCATATATCGTTATGTTATGGCCAAAGTATATATTTTTTTAGGTTCACGCTATATCCCGCATATAGCAGATTAGGCAGAGGGAACCTGAGAAATTAGTGTTAAGACACTCCGTTCCCCACTTTCCACAATTCCGAATTGAGGTATAGCGTGTTGAGTGGTGGAACTCAACGCCTCGCTTAGCCTTGTTACCAAATCCAAGGAATCAAAATACTAAACTTTACATTTCGTGGAGTGGGAAACGAATCCACAACCTATCGCGTTTACAGTCGCATACTTGTACCTCTGCGCCAAGATAGCGTCAGATACAAATATAAAAATCATATCATATTAGCTATAAATTTAAATAAATCGATTTTACGTGAATTCCTTATACTAATGAAGAGATTGTGGATCGTTTTGCGCGAAAGAACATTTATTTTATATATCACGTTCGGAAAGAGCGTGGCACGTTCGTACCGGTCGTTTCTAAATTTCTCACCCTTGGGTGGGATATAATCTTATGAGAATTGCGTTTCTGGATCCAAATATATGGTAATTTTATACCTTATAAATATAGCTTCACGCTGTATCCCGCGTATAGTAGAGTAGGCAGAGGGAACCTGAGAACCTAGTGTTATGACACTCCGTTTTTTTAAGATTTCCGTTCCCAACTTCAGTACTTAGTGGCGGAACTCAATGTTACGCTTTGCCTTGTTACTAGAGCGAGGAAATGAAAATGCTTAATATTTATCTATATATAAATACGTGAAGCAAAAGCTTTGGATCGCTTCGTACGAAAAGTACGCGGACGGAGGAGACTGAAACTTGGCACACTTATAGATTATATAGAGAAGAAGATCTGAATGATAATATATTTTTTAAAATAATGCATGAAAAGTATATTAAATTAATTAAATAAATATTACACAAACTTTTATGGTTTGACATCCATGTTTATATAAAATGACATATACGTCACTACGCAATGCGTTATTAAGGGATTTACGGGGACACCAGTTGATATAATTTTTAATATTTTTATTATCTGGAGTGGGAATCGAATCAGAACCTCTCTGCTTAGAGTCACACGCTTGTGCCTCTGCGCCACGACTGGCTTCACCTTATAAATATAATATGGAAAAACTAAAACTCGTTTATGTTAGACTATTGATTTTATTCTTTCTCACTTTGTGATAAAGTCTTTGTTATGAAGAAGTTGTTGGAGATATGACAAGTGCTTAGCGTATTCATATTAATAAAATTTTCCTTTACCTGGTCTAGTTAATTAATTGCGATGTTATGTTTCGCAAATAGGCAAAAAACTAAATCAATACCAGTATGTTTATAAATAAAGGAAGTAAATGGTCTAATAATGGTCAGCGTCTGACTGTAAACACAATTGGTTGTGAGTTCGATTCCGACTCAGGGTAATGATTACATTTAAATAATTTTAATTTCACTGCTCTTGTAAAACCAAATGCGGCGTTAAGTTCCGTCACTTAGCATGAAATGCCTCAAATTGGGGTCGAAAGTGGAACGGAGTGTCTTGACACTAGGTTCACTCTGATTACCATTTAATTTATTAATGTGAGGAAATCCGCTACGAATACCCTCACGCGGGGTCTCGGACGGGTTATATGGGCCTTCGGAACGGCTGTAAGGAGGCTGTCCGTATGACCACTAAAACCTCACGGTGTTCCTCCTCTACAGCCACTGGCCGGAGCCCACGGGAATTGCCCCAATCATCCGTGGACACTCTGACCTATGCTATGCGGGATAAAATGTAAGCCCCTTTTTGTTTTTAAAAAGTGAAACAAAATTTATTTTTAAAGAAACCATAATAATAATGGATGAAATCATTCACTCATGTTTTACAGATTTCTTTGTAAAACCGTTCGTGATTTTTCAGGCCGCTGGTCTCAATACTATATTGTATTAACACGAGATTTCAACTGAAAAATATGTCAAATTAAGTGAAAAGGAATCAGTTGCCGTGACTAAACGTTTTTCTTGCATGTTACATACTTGTATTTATAACTTAGTAAGGCTTCATGCTTTTAAACTGATTTGGAGAAAAGGAATCCTTGAAAAAAGTCTTTTTTATGTGTGTTACCGCATAACTCTTTATTAGGTGAACTAATTATGATTATTTTTTTATATATGATACGTAGTGCTTCTGTAGCATGTGGCCAACCTGGAAATCGCTCAATCGCTTGCGTAGCCAGTTTGGCCGCTGCACAGAACACCTTACAAAGTGGGGATACATCCCGCAGGGTCACACGTCTTGTGACTGTGGTGCCAACCCACAAACTATGGCACACTTGCTTGCCTGTCCCAACTGCCTGTTCACTTGCTCAAACAACGATCTTATTGAAGCAACAGATGATGCACTCAACGTGGCTATGCATTGGCAAAACGTCATTTATACATCTAATTCATTGACACGAAGAAGAAGAAGTGTTCCTATTGTACTTTGGTGTACTTTTTAATGTATTTTTTGACTTTTCACTTTTTGCTAAAATTTTAATTGCTTCCACTTCATGTTTTTTTTATAGCAGGATTCTTAGAAAGAATCTAATATCAAGACACTCCGTTTTCTATATTTCCAATCCTAAAAGGTACAATTATGTTACTTTCTTAATATTATTTCCTCCTTATCCTAGTCATTCTGGGAGGGACATCAGGTATAAAAATATTGTATTGTAATCGGATCTGGACACGTGTGTAAATTCTCAAACGAATCGAACAATAAGTGTGTCAAGAATTACTTACATTGATTGATAGATGGAATACAAGTAAACCTTAAAACATGTTATAATGTGTTTGTCTAATACAGGAAATTAAAAATTCAATTTCTTGGAGTGGGAATCGAACCCACAACTTGTCGCGTTTACAGACGCACGCTTGTGCCTCTGCGCCACGACACGTTTCCTGAGTTTGGTAACAAGGCAAAGCGCGAAAGTGGGTAACGGAGTGTCTTAACACTAGGTTCCCTCTGCCTACCCTACTATATGCGGGATACAGCTTAAAGATATGTATGTATGTCTATGTACTTTATATTTATCTTCATATGTACGAATACTTGTAAAGAAATATGGATATCTGCTACTCTTCCACGCAAAGACTACTAAACGGTTCTAGATGAAACCAATATAGTTACACATCAGAATAACACATAGGCTACCTATATCTATAAAGTTTTTTTAACACAAACATCAATATAAAATGCCTATACATTTCACTGTTCACTGTAAAACGTATCAACAGTTTAATATTTATTTATTCCGACCGTTTTACTTTGCGTAAAGCGGGGTCAGAGCTGCACACATTTCACGCACGTTAACTCTGAATTGAAATCGTATGAAACAGCGCAGAATGGTGACACTCCATACCAACTTTAATTATATTTACATATGTACTAACTGTTACCCAAGGTGTTGCACTCCAGGAGTACTGGCAGAAATGAAAACTTGAATATTGACGTTGGTAACTAGTGTCCCCGTTGACGCGTTAACAACGCGTTGTCTTTATCAATGTATATAAACATGGATATCAAATCATGGTAGTGTGTGTAACATATTTTATTAATTTATTGTTCCCTTTATGCATTAATTAAAAAAGATATTATCATTCTGCATTCCTTCGTTATATAAACTATAAGTGTGCCAAGTTTCATGCTCCTCCGTCCGCGTATTTTTCTTAAAAGGGATCCAAAGTTTTTGCTTCACGTATTTATATAGATGCTTACGGAATAATTTTGCACAAATTGCTTTAAATATCAGTTTAAAAGTACTATCATTTATGTAGTAAAATTTAATATTCGTTTATTGCGCTAGCGTACACGAACATGGAAATTTCATTTCATCTTACGAATTTTCGATCAGGTCACATATCCTGACGCGAGCTTAACATTTTTTACCCATCACAAAAAACCGCTAAAGAAGTTTTCTTTTCAAGAAAATGTATAACAAAATGATAATTGAAATTGAGGTTAAAATTACACCAAAGCCCGCACTATTCAATCCAAGTAATGACATCTAACATTACAATCTCGAAGCCTGGATTGGAAAAGGGTCACGAACTCCAATAACGAGGGGACTGAAGACAGGTTGCTTTTTATTTGTTATTGTTACAAAAAATTGGAAAATATACGATTAGCCTATTTTCTTTCAAACATTTAAGAAATACATTTTTCGCTGAGTAATATAAAATAAGTATTGTTGTTTATTTCTATTAACCGATTTTGAAAATAGGGGAGGATATCAGTTCAATTGTATTTTTTATGGGTGTTACCGCATAATTTTTAAAGCCTGTCGTGTCGCAGAGGCACAAGCGTGCGAATACTCCAAATGTAAAATTTAGTATTTTCATTTCTTGGGTTTGGTAATAAGACAAAGCGCGGCGTTGAGTCCCGCCACTCAACACGCAATGCTCAATTTGGCGGAAAGTGGGCAACGGAAATGTTGAAAGAGAATGGAGTGTCTTAACACTAGGTTCTCTGGTTCCCTATACATACCCCGCTATATGCGGGATACAGCGTGAAATTTAAAAAAAAATTAAAAAAGGAGGCAATTAGACTGTATTTTATGTAAGTGTGTTACCATATACCTTTTTACTAAGTCCATTTTGACCATCCTATTTTTCAGTGATAGCTAGTGATTCTGATGTGGTCCCATTTAAATTTAATTAAGATATGACGAGTAGTTTTCGAGTTATTCGTAATAATTGTATTTTTAAGAACATTTTCTTTAAAATTGGTTATTTTTTTTCTTATAATGTTACAAATGTTTGAAGCAACACATATTTTGGCTAAGAAATATAAATAAATATTGTAGCTTATTTTTATTATTTTACTTGTAAAATTTTGTTCTTGTCATGTTAAAGAAAGAATAACATTCATATAACGTATTCCGTTCTGTTGTCTTGGGATTTGACTTACAAAAGCCTTTGTCACTAAAAGAACACCATGTATGCCTTAAAACTGAGAATATATTTATATTATTTTCATTTCCCCGCTCAGGTAAGACAAAGCGCAGCGTTGAATTCCGCCACTTAACACGCAATGTCTTAAATTGGGGCGAAAGGCGAGACCAAAAATTATAATAACTAGTGTCCCCGTAGACGCGTTAATAACGCGTTGTCTTTAGCAATGTATATGTTAGATACTTTATATAAACATGGATGTCAAATCATGGTAGTGTGTAACATATATTTTATTAATTTAATATACTTTTTGAGCATTATTTAAAAAAAATAGCATTCTGCACTCCTTCTCTATATAAACTATAAGTGTGCTAAATTTCATGCTCCTTCGTTTCCTAAAAAGGGGTACAAAGTTTTTGCTTCACGTATGTATATATAGATTGTAATAAAATAATAAGAAATAGGGAACAGAAATATTAAAAGAGAACTGAGTGTCTTAATACTAGGTTCTCTGATTCCCTCTGTCTACCCTTCTATGTGTGGGATACAGCGTGAAGCTAAAATAAAAATAAAAAAATAATAAAAATTAATATTATTTCATAATTTACAGATATGAATGAGTAGCACCTTCACGCTTTATTCCGCATAGTAGTCACAGTGAACCTAGTGTCAAGACATTCCGTTCACTACTTCCACCTGAGTTGAAAAAACCCGAGACATTGTGTGTTAGGTGGCGGAACTCAACGCCGCGCTTTGTCTTATTAGAAATGAAAATAGCTTAAATATTATCATACCCCCGATTGGACCATTGTAGCACAGTAGAAGCGGCTGATGTAAACGCGGCTAGTTTTGGATTCGATAAATGAGTATCATACCTTATGGAACCAATCAGGAGGGTCTAATCGAAATTTTGTTTATCATTTCACATTTTGTAGGGAGAAAAGCTCTCAAAATCTAGTTAAAGATTCATTATCGTTTCCCACTTTCTATTCAAATAAGAACATTACGTGTTATGTGATGGGACTCAGTGCTATATTTGTTTTATTACTAGAAACACGAAAATGAAGATATTAAAAAAAAATCTAACTTATACAATGCGCTAAAAAGTAAAATTATTACGAATAACTCTAAAACTACTAGACAGATGCTAATTTAATTTTAATGGGATTTCAAAAAAGCAGTAGGTTATCTATTCGACTCTATTTTGCTATGTGTGTTACCGAATATTTTTTTTATGGATGAACAATTTTGATGATACTTCTTTTATACGATAGCTTGTTCTTCTAATGTGATCTCATTTAAATTTATTTAAGATCTTACGAGTTTTTGAGTTATTCGTAATAATTTCATCTAAACCCAGTTTTCTTTTTCTGTTAAAATGTTAATTATTATTGTAATAAAAACCTTTGCCTTTATTTTTTTTTTTTATGGATAACTGATGGCAAACGAGCAGAAAGACCACCTGATGGTAAGTGGTTACCTTCGCCCATGAACATCTACAACACCAGAGGCGTTGTAGATGCGTTGCCAACCTAGAGGATACAAATGGAAGGGGAGGACAATGTAGTAGTCCGCTATCGGAACCACTACATTTTAGGGAAAGGATGGGTGGGATAGGGGAAAACCTGGCTTACATGCCATCGAACCGGAACACATCATAAGATATTTGGCGGTTCGTCTTTGACATGATAGTGGTCGCGAGCCAGACGGAGGACGAACCTCCTACCACCAAACAAATATATGTTTATCAAATCAAAATAAACATTAATTGGACGTATAACTTTACTCATACCTACCTGTATCTCCAATATTTAATCAACGTGCACGTTTGATCCCTTTTCCTCATTTCCCTACAATGGAAAACCTTACTACAAAGTAAAATATCTCAAGAGGGATTAAAAAACGTATGGAGTGCACACACTCCTGTTAAAGTAGGTTACACACTGTTTACTTCAAAGTCCTGAATTGAAGAATGTGCTATGAAGTATGAGTTCAAATATGTGACGTAACAATTTTTCTTAAAAAAATTATCATAAATGTTTGTTTATCAATATTGACAAGATTTTCTCAATTCAATTGTATGTGTTTTTTCGTTTTTTTTTTTCTTTTTAACTTCACGCTGTATCCCGCATATAGTTGAGGCATGGCGTGCTGAGTGGCGGAACTCAACGTCGTGCTTTGCCTTGTTACCAAACACAGGAAATGAAAATACTAAACTTTTACATTTCCTGGAGTGGGAATCGAACCTACAACCTGTCGCGTTTACAGTCAATTGTATTTTTGTTGTATGTTATCACATATTTTTTTATTGGATGAACCAATTTTTTATAGCTAGTGCTTCTGATGTGGTCTTATTTAAATTTAATTAAGATCTGACGAGTAGTTTTTGAGTTATTCGTAATAATTTTAGTTTTTGGTGTATTTTATTTGAAACTATTTTCTTTGCCTTTTCTTTTAATTATTATGAGTAATTAAGTAAATTTTATAGCCGAAGAACTATAAATAAAAGTCCACATGGCAAAACTTTTACGTGTGTATGGAAAAAATGAAGTTTAATATTTTCAATTAGATTTACCCTCAATCTGTAATACTTTTGTTAAGGGAAAAAAGGACTGGTAAAAAAGTAATATTTACCCACTTTACGCTATTTTTCACATAGCTGGAAAAGCAGAGACGACTTAGACCGCCGAAATCTAGACATTACGTATTGACTGGTGGAACTCAACGCTGCCTTTTGTTAATACTAAACGAAAAACTCAGACGAAAGAAACAAATATTTAATAAAATTATTTCTACTGGAGACAAAGAAATTTCTTCCTCTTTAAATAAAAAATGAGAAGTAAAATTACCAAAGAGACAGAAGACTGACGTTACTAGACTAGTTTGTAGCCTTGACCACTTCTTTGTATAGAGTATGCGTCAATGGTCCTTGATTCTTTTAAGAGTGTGAAAACTTGGATTATATAATAATGAAATATTTTTATGGCTTAGACTTATAACTTAAATATTATTTTAAATAAATAGTATATGTAAAGAAAATCAGCTTCACGCTTTAGCAGGGTAGACAGAGCGAACCTAGTATCAGGACACTACGTTCGCTGCTTTCCGCTTAAATTCGAGATATTGTGTGTTACGTGGTGCAACTCAACGCCGCCTTTTGTCTTACCATACATACACACATACATAGCTTCACGCTGTATCCCGCATATAGCAGGGTAGGCAGAGGGAACCTAATGTACCTGTAACCTAACACTCCGTTCCTCACTTTCCACTGAATTGTGGCATTGCGTGCTGTTACCAAACCTAGAAAATGAAAAATTCAATTTCCTGGAGTAGGAATCGAACCCATTACCTGTCGCGTTTACATTCGCACGCTTATGCCTCTACGTCACGACAGGCGTCTTACCAGAACGAAGAAAATGAAAATAATTGAAATATTATCATTCCCCCAAGCTGGAATCGAATTCACATAATATATTAATTATCGTTGATACATAAAAAATAAAGATCTGTCAATATAATCTACATTAGTGGATTTCTCATAGAAAAAATATTCAGCCTGAGAGACATTTTTGTTGCAAATATAAAAGTAAAAATTCAGCAGTATGTTAAATGACCATAAATAAGACCAACAAATAAGAGAATAACAACATATAAGAATATAACGTCTTTACATAAAATTTGGAATATTTCTAAATATGCAATATCAAACATTTTGTTTTGTATCGTATTGGTTAGTAGTCTAAATACTAAACTGTAGGATTTTTTTCAGTGTACTTTGGTGTAAATGTTATTTAGAAGTACAATGGTCATATTCAATTGTCATTTCTTTATAAAGCACGGCGTTGAGTTCCGCCACACAACAATGCCCACTCAAAATAGAGCGAAAAGTGGTGAACGAAATGTCTCTTTAACTACCTTACTATGCCAAAAAATACGTGAAAATAAATTAAAAATATATACAACAAAAAAAAACAAGGTTAATTAGTAAGGGTTAGTCTTAATAACTAACCAAAATGTAAATAGAACTTAGCTGGCAGTTTCTACGAGAGTGTACTTCTGCACAGCCTTGACCGCTTAGCTTCATTTATATCGAACATCAACAGCCCTCCAATATCGAAAAGTAAAGGATCGTTCTTCAGCTCCAATAAAACTGGACTAATTAGCGTATAATTAACTTTATAATATGTTTTTGTTAAGGCCATTTGTGGCGCGAGGCGCAAGCGTACGACTGGAAATGTGTCTGGTTGTGGGTTCGATTCCCACTCTAGGAAACGAAAATATTAAATAATATTTAGTATTTTTCCTGGCTCTAGTAACAAGGCAAAGCGCGGCGTTGAGTTCCGCCACTCAGCACGCAATGCCTCAATTCGATGGAAAGTGGGGAACAAAAATTTTAAGAGAACAGAGCGTCTTAACACTGGGTTCTCAGGTTCCCTCAGCTTACCCTGGCATGTGCGGGTTACAGCGTGAAACTAAAAAAAATATACGTCGTTACACATTACAATAATGTGGTTTTATAACATAATAGAAGTATTAAGATTGCTTTGTGTATATCACATTGTACAGAAGTGTATTTGAGATACATACATATGTTGCATATATTTTATTGTTTGTTTTTAAGTACTTCTAAGGTATTATTATAAATATTAGCTTTATGCACTTCTCTATATAAACTTTTACTATTCAATATTTTCATAAAAAAAGGGTCGAAAATTTTTTCCTGTAAGTATTACATAGATAATAAGAGATAAGAAGAGATATTTTTATTATGTAACCAGTACAGGTAACATCATTTGAAAGTGAGTGTTTGCAACTCCACCATTAAATTGCCTTGAAATTAAGGTTTTAGATTAGATAACCTTGTTAGGTATACGCTTTTGCTACGACATGAAATTACTAATTTACTCTACAATTAAGACATAAGTCCTACAAATATTCTAAATGTTAAATGCGAAAGTTATTGAAAATTGATGGATGTTTATAACTGTTTCACGCAAAAACTACTGAACCCAATTAGATGAAAGTTAATTTTAGAAAAGACTACATTATAATTTGACTATAATATTTTGAATAAAGCCATTACCAAATTTAACATAAAATGAACATAGTGCTTTAAGTAAAGCGCTATGTT